>VZSF01001814.1:0-50673 GCA_013398295.1 Chionis minor
ACACTCGGGCTAATTGCAGCTCACACTCCTTACCGCTGCCAGCAGTTCTGCCTCTGGCTGACGCGTGCTCCAGGCAGCGGAAACCCCGTCTCGCTCCAGCTCCTGCTCGCCACACCTCTGGCTAATTGAAGGCCAGCTCTGCAGTGAAGCTCCAGGCCATTTCAGCTCCTTCTCCTTCCAAGCCCCAGCCATTTGCAACACTCTGGGCTGCGGACCAGGGCCTCAAGCCATCAACAGCATAAATTGAGCCTCAGGAGTAAGTGCCAGAGCTGCACACAGAATAAATATTGATTAGTTTGTACCATTAGTTCCTCACTAACTAATCTGAGCAGCACACAACAAAGAGCTGGACGCAAAGAGGGCGTGCCAGGTCTGAAAAGCACCTTTCCCCCCAGACACCACCTCAGACATTGAGTTCAGCCTGCTGTATGCTGGCCTCCCAAACTTCATGGTTCAATGGGACCAGACCTCCAGGGAGGGTCCACACACCCTGTCCACCCCCTGCGTTCCCCCACAGCCCCCAAAGCCCTCCTGCCTCCCCTCTACCTCCCACCCCTCTGCAAAACCTACCAAACTGGCTTCTGCTCTTGGCACCCAAACCAGCTCACTTCCTGCCCATTTCTCTGCCCCAAACCCCAGCCACTGGGCCTCTTCTCAAGCACCGAAAACTTGACCTCTGCTCCTGAGCCCAAAGCCGCACAACTTCGTCTGTTTCCAAGACCCCAAACCAGCCACACGAGCCTGTTTTCCAGCCCCACAAGCAGAAGACCATTTCAGGTCCCACAACAGCCCCCCCTGCCTGCTTCATGACCCACTTTGTAGCCCTCATATGTGACACTGAGGGGCCGGGGGAGCGGAACCACCCCACAGCCCGGCACCCCCAGGCACTTCTGCGGAGCGCTGGGGAACTGCCGAGGGCCCAGCCCCGCGTCTCTGCGGGGCGGCACCAGCACGGGCCAGGCACCACTTTATTATCACCCTTTCAGGCTTTATTTCTCCGGCACCACATTCCAAACCCCCCAGGCCGAAGGGATCCCGCGAGGAGCCGGGCCCAGCCACTGCCCTCCCACCCTACAACGCCCGCCCCTAGACCCCCTTGGGACCCCCTCAGGCCCCCCACACCTCGCCGCCATGTCCCCCACCGCACCCCCGCTCACCTTGACGTGTTCAGGCTGCCTCACGACATCCTCGTAGCGGCCCCGCGGCCCAGCCAAGCCCTTTTTTTCCCCAGGGCCACCCCGCTCCGATTTCGAGCTAGGCGCCATTTTCCCTCGGCCACCTCCGCTTCCGGAGCGCCCCGGCCCGCCCACGCCGCGCACCCATTGGCCACCGCCCAGCCCCCTGCACTCGTCATTGGGAAGCCCCGCTCCATTGGCTGGGCGCCGCCGTCAATCCCCATCGCGCCTCATCCCGGCGAGGCATCCGACCAATCGAAGCCCAACGCCCGCGCTGTGATTGGCCCACCCGCCCGTCCATCTGCCCGGGAGGGGTTGACATGGTGAGGAGGCACCGGCGGGGGCGTGGAGCCGTTGCCATGGGGATGTGTGGCCCGGCCTGACGCGGGGGAGGGATACACTCACCAAAAGCAGGCTTTTTCTTCTTAAAAACTTTACAGATCTGTGTGCGATAGCACAAAATAAACCCCTTGCGCAGCCCAGAGCCCCCGCAGCGCTGCGTGGGGTCAGGCACTACGAGCGGGAACAGGGCTCCCGCAGCTCGGGGAGAACCGGCCGCTGCGCCCGCATATGGGCATTGTCTGCGGGGGGCGATACACGGCCATGTGGGGGACGGGGGACTCAAGAGGAGCTCTCGCGAGTTGGGGAGGAGCCTGGCGTCTGCGCCTGGAGGGGCGTCCAACGCACCGGCAGCCTGACGCAGCGGGCGGTTTGAAGCCTCCCGCCCCGCCGTCCCCGGGCAGCCAGCAGGCACGAGACACCCCTGCACCCGCCGAAGTGGGTCGCTCTCCTCCACGGTGGTCCTGACCCTCACTCGCCATCGGGGATGGCGCCTGGCAACTGCCCGTGCGAGGCCGGCGCTGCAGTACCGCGCTTCGGCCACGGCGGGGGCGGGGGGGGTGGACCGCAGCAGCAGAGAGCACGCAGGGGGAGAGGTGGCATATAGCCCGGGCGACCCCGGCGCTGCAGTTCCGCTCCTTGCACTCCGAACGCTTGCCGGCAACGCGCACGTGGGGCGGCAGCCGCGTTTCCTCTCCGGGAGGCAGCAACGAGCGCGGCGGTAACGCCCCACAGGCACCGCGGTATCGCATTCCCGATACCGGCGGACGGCAGCTTGAAGCACGGGACAGCAATGCGCATGCGCGACATATGAGCTGCGGTGGCGCCTTTTGGTCGCCCGGCGGCAGCAGCGAACCACTACCACAAAGCATCTCGCCGCCCTCAAGGCGCCCCTTCACCACGCAGTCCTCCCTCGGAGCTCGCAGGGGACCTCCACGCTTCGCAAGGCCAGTGCCCCCCCAGCACTCCTGTCAACCCCCATCGAGGGCCCCCAGCTCCAGCGCTCGAGCAGCCCCGCTCCCCTCTCCTCTGCGCTGGGCTCCGCTGCCCTGCTGCACCGGAACAACGCAGTGTGAACATACCGGGGGCGGCCAGGCGCTGCGCCGCCCTGCGAACACCGGCCTTGCTGCTCACAGAGGCGTGCAGGCAGCCGGCAGATGAAAGAAGCATTTTTCTTTTTGCAGCGCTGGTTGTGGCATCGTCTCCCTGTCAATTTCCCTTTTTCTTTAGTCTGCCTTCACAGAGTGACAGTGAACACTCAAATGTGCACTGTGGAGCAACTGCACATGTATTTCTTTCTAGAGTTTGGGACAGTGTTTTAGCAAAGGCCGTAACTTGAAAGTGCATGTGTGATCTCTTGTGTTTACGACTTCATATTGTAGTCCTGTCTTTCTTTCCACCAGTCTAGAGGAAAAACCCTCCATATTTAAAATCTGCATGAAGGGGATACTAAACAGTACCCAGTGATCAAATGAAACTGGGGAAGGGAACCAAAGACCCTCATATATCTCTCCCAAAAGAGTGGAGTGGCTCTGGGCATGGCCAAAGTAGCCCCCGAAAAACAGGAAAGGGATGCCAAGATACTGCTAAGACCTTGCACCTAAAGCTGCAGAGACCTGAGAAAGACCCCCGCACCACCCCAAACATGGCAGTAACACAATGAGGACAGCCCTGCAGACCTCCAAATGCCCTCCTCCTCCAAGGAACAGAGCCCATAGGTGAAGAGGAAAAGCCCCGCCAGCCCCCGCAGCTGTCCCAGAGTCTTGAATTAAGTCCCAGAAAGACTACAGCATCCTGTAAACCCCCAGGCAGCCCACCACAGGCCTCCAGAGCAGCTCTGCCGAGATGACCAGAGTACCTCAGGGACCCCAGTCTTGGGGAGGCTGCCCGGCTGGGTCCTTGCTGTGTTCCCTAATGAATCTAGTGACCTCTGCATTAATTGAGAATAAAATGCAGCCAAGGGCTAGCTTGTGCTTATCTTCCTGGGATGGGAATGGGGAGTGCAGGGGACGGTGCCTCAGCAGCATCTGTCCCTTATTGGGTCTTTGATGGTCTGTGTCCACATCCCAGCAGCCTTAGGCCATCTATCCTGTTTCCTTGCACTGTGGGACTCGGGGCACACAATTCTCCACTAGGCACCAGGAGGTCCGGGATGATCAGCGGAGGGAAGCAAGAGACATCCAGGGTTGAGGGGGAGCCTGCAAGCGGGGATGATGTGGCATAGTTTGGGGGCGGCACTGGGACATTGTTTCGGGGGTGCGTTTGGGATGGGGTTCACGGCAGTGTTGGAATCATTGGTGGTCTTGGGGCAGGTTTGCAGTTGGGGCTCTTGGTCCAGACCTGGCGGTGTTTTGAAGTCCTGGGACTTTGAGGGTTGATGGTGGGTTTGGGGCAAGGTTTAGCAGCTATGGGGGAGTTGGGGGCTGGTTGGAGGGATGTCTGCAGAGCCTTTGGTCAAAGGGCTTTTGCTGGCAGCATGTCAGGGTGGCAGTCCCACCCGAGAGCGGTGCTGTTTTCGTGCAAATGCCAGTGCCTTGGGCGGTTTGTGTGGCTGTCAGAGTTCCAGGAGGAGCTCTGGGGGACCTTGTGAGTGACGCTGCAGGCCTGAGAAGCCTTCGGAGAGGAAAAGCCTGCACCTTATATTCCTTCAGATCCTCCTGCCTCTCCTCTCCCTCCCTTTGTGTCCCAGACCAGACACAACCCTCGCCACACTCCAGCTACAGCTACATCCAGCCTAGCACACAGGTTCTTTCTTCACCAATGAGGCCAAGGCTAAGCATAACCCCAAATTCTCTCCAAGTTTACCAACTTCAGTAGTCACAGTACGCAGCTTTTCCTCTGTTTCAAACCTTTGTTACTCCTTCCTTTCTTCCTAACGCTCCTAGGCTCCTCCTATACTTACATGCTTCTTTAAAATATCACTAAAATCAACAATTCATGTCAAGCTGTGTCTCTTCAAATTGCCAGCGTTCAAAGTACCACCCTGCAAAACAAACCAAAGAGACTGTTGAGGCCATTCATTTATCCTGTTTTCAGAGTACTTTTCCAAAGCTTCAACTGTGATTGATGGAACCACTTCCTTTCGCATTACGCAAAGCTACGTTCATGTATTACTCGAGCAGAAACTGTTCCTTCTAGTTTGGATGCCCTTGAGGGCGTCCATGAGACTATGCATTGGCGCATATGTCCCATTCCCCTGTGGCATAGGACTGAGGGTGCACAGATGTCCCCATGAGTGCCAGAAAGCCAGAACCAGGTGGCAGAAGGAAGTCGGAGGCATGTAGAGTTATCTTGGGTCTGCAGGCAGGGGTATGGGTGGTTTCTGGGTGTTGGGGCAGGCTATTTTACATTGGTGACTAAATGACTAAAGTTAAAAGCAAGAGGAAAATACACCCAAATGGAGGAAATAAAAGAAAATGGATCCAGCTTAAAAACACCTTTGTCTTCAAACAAGATAAACCCTATTTCTATTGATGAGATTTGATGTTTTACTAATATTATTTTAACAGCGATCATGCTTAGTAGACCATCGATATATATTGTAACATATGCATATGGACTATACATATGAACATACACATTTTTTAATACATATGTCTCTGTGTGCATGACACTAAGAGCCACAAGAGCTACAAGACATTAAGAGCTACAAGAATCCAAGTTATTACCTCATGCAGATGATATTCCAGTGACTGGAGCTACAGAAGATGTTTGAAAGAAGTTTTAACAGTAAGAGATAGTAAGGCACAATTACTGCAACCTCCTTTTAATTACCTGGGTGTTGTAACTGGGGAAACAAGAACTCAGGTACCTAGAAGAAAGATTAAAGTCTTGTGAAATAAAGCCACCTGCTAATCAATCTCAAATCACAGTTCAGAGATTTTAATTTCTTATTGCAGCATATTCATGCGTGCATTAGATACCCTCATGTGCTTACATGGTAACCGTTGGTTTAGGCTTTTCTATATAACATTGAATTTTACTGTATGCTTTTGAGCAATGACAGATTTTACCACAACTGCATCGATAAGCAATGGCTGACAAAGTTATAATGCCACAATGGAGAATCTGAAACAAAACGGAGGAGCTGAGATACATGGCCTGCCAGAAGAATGTTGCTCAGCAGCGATTGCTAGCCTTCAGTTATAGGTATTATGGATATGTGTCTCAATTCTGTCAGACTCAGAGACATTTTCAGCAATTGCAGAAATTTCTCACTTGGATCTATGCTCTATAGTAATAATTTCAGCAGTTATACTCGGGTTTATTAATTGTGTTCGTTATAGACATTTAGCAAATCACATAATGGCCGCACACTGCTATAAAGAACTACAAGCTAGTATGCTCAGACCTTTAGTGGTCATCACAAGGCAAGACCAGAGAGGAGAAGGCAAATGACTCTGGTCCTGACCACAAAGCTTGAGCGACAGGGAGCTTTGCAACGTCCTTGCCAGAGCCATGAATAATGGCCCATGATTTGCAAACTACCAATGGAAAGGGAGAATGCTGACCGGTAGCTAGCTTTTGGTAGATGACATTCCAAAACGCTACATTGTTCCCTCTATATACCCACACCTATGCTTTTGGGTAAAAATCAAGGGCATGGAAACTTTTTTACTCACAACAGCGCTGGTCCTATGTTCAGCCTGCCTCCTACAGCAAAGGCCAAGACTGTGGAAAAAAAATGTTTTGATTTCCATACCAGCACTGCAGCTTCCTCCCCATGTACAAGGTTATGTATTTAAGCAGAAATCAACAAAGCCTGCCACCTTACGAACACAAGTAGAACCCACTGCCTCTGCCACTGTTCCCTAAGCCTTCATTGCTTTAAGTAACTCGATATGACCTACACAATCAACCCACATCTCAATCTGTACACGTGGTCCAACACCCCAACTAATAAAGCACTGCTTCCTCTCCTGTCTCTAGCTGTCTGCTCTCATTTGAGCTGCTCTTGTGGGATTCTCCTACTTGTTCTGCCCAGCGCATCAGGAGACCCCCAACTCCAAGGCTGCACAGTGCACTCCTGAATATATGGACACTACTCTCATTTTCTCCATTCTAACACATATACCGCAGCATAGCTCTTCCTCTCAGCACAGGAGATTTTATAGAACACTCCTTATGTCAGCACTGCTGCAGGCCAGATCACAGGGATCACATGCACGACACGGAGAAAAAGAACCAAAGCTCTGCAATGTTCAGTACAAAGATCCCTTCCAGTTTTGAGTCTGCAGTGCTCTACAAGCACTTCCCGTGCAAAATTGACACATACTTACACCCATTTTCCATAGGAAAACTCTGGAATACCACATCCTGACGCATAAAAGGTTTTGCTGGTATTTGATCCTTCTCTATGCAGCAGGACTCAGACCTCAATGGTTGTTGGAAGCTTCAGTTTTGCTTAGTGTAAGTAGCTAGATTGCTGAAGCCTTCCTTAGGCCACAAGCGGTAACCTAGCAACATAGTGAATTTAGGCTGAACTCCTCCTTAGTCCAAGAAGAATGGCTAGTAGTTTTGCATGACTTTGATACATTGTAACTTAACTAACATAAGGAAATTGTATAAGTAAATTAATCAAGATTGTATGCTTGAACTATAATTCTTGGAAATGAAGAAAGAGACTATTCTACCCAGAGTCAGCAGAAGACAGATGAGATCCAGGTGCAGATGGGACAAAGGGTCTGTGAAATTGTGTAAGAAGGTAAAAGCACCCGCATCAAAACTACAATCATTGAAGAGGACACATAACCATTGAACAATATGATTGGACAAAAGACACATGTTTGTCAAGTAAACAGGTGCATGATCAGCTTATGTCATAGATTATGAGGCTTTAAAAAGCATGGGTAAATAACCAGGGGAGTCCCGCTTCTTGGAGGCAGCCAGCTTGAGCTGTATTAAACTGACTAGAAGCAGTTTAGAAAGCAAAGGGGTCCAGTCTGAACCTCGTTAGTTGGCAGGAAGGTGTTTCCAAACTCTCCTTCAACAGTAGCGCAGGGAAAAATACACTACACGCGCCACGCATCTGAAGAGGGGTGACATGCTCCCATCAGCTTCCTAATGCACATATTCTCTGACTCACCCCGCCCTGTGCACTTAGGCTGCAGGTTCTTAAACAACCACCCTCCAGAGAAAAACATACCCATGTAGCCTAGTCCTCCTGCTTAGATCCTGCTTCTTAGCTCTGAGGAGCATACTGCAGTTCCTGCTCGACAGCAGCTGTAGCTTAGGCCTTTGCACGCAACACAGCAATCACTGCCTGCACGGTTGGGTCTGCAACACCACCCAAGCAGAATGATCCAGAAAACCCTGCATCTCAGTAGCATTAGTGGCAGGAAGCAAGTGTCTCCAAGACGCAGGCTTATATATTGTGTTCGCTTTCAGGACACAGAAAAACTCCCCCTTGCAGGATGGCACATGAAACAACTGGAAGGGTACTCAGAGACTCTTTGCCTAGAAACTTGTTGTGACTTAATTTTCCCTCCCTCTGCCACCCTACACCTCTGCCACACACACCTCTAAATACTCCCAGCCCTTTTACACCACAGACCACTGCCACCTGCAGCCCCATCTGGCTCATACCTGAAGCTGACTTCATAATCCAAGCACGGCAGATACCCACTTGCAAGTGCAATACCTGCTTGCCATAAGAGAAGACAACCTTGAATTGTCCAGTGTAAGACCATTAGCCTACCAAGGTCCTGCTTTCAAGGGCTGCTGCTGCAAGAAAAGGAGAAAACATGCAAACAGAAACATTTTCTCATCACTCCTCCTCCATTGTAGCGAGGTAGGTGGTTCCTTCACCCCACAGCAGACCGCGGAGATCCCAAGACTTCTCCCCAGCAGGAATGACACCGTTTCCTCTGAAATTTGCAGGGTCATGACCCAGACTTTGTCCCTGATGCCCCACGGTCAAACAAGCGCTCCTCGGGTCCCGGCGCAGCCGGAGCACCTACCTCTCCACTGCAGTGACCCGGGAGGTCGCGGGCCTTATTCCCCGCCCAGCAGACCTTCGCGACGCGGTGCAGACGGCCCGAGCGGCCCCGGTCCGTGGGCCCGGTTGGGGCAGCGCCATGCGATGGGATGGGGCAGCAGCCGGTGCCGCCGCGAACGGCTCCTCCCCACAGGGGTCGCGTGGCTGACAGCGACGCTTGAACCGGCAGGGGAAAGAGGAGGCAGATGTGAGGCCGGAGCGCACCATCGCGCTAGCCGAGGCACCGCCGTCGGCCCCGCAGCCAGCCAGACCCGCCCCCGTTGCTAGGGAAGTGAGGTCACGCAGTATGGCGGCTGGCAGGCGAAGCGGCTGAGGGGAAGGTATTGCAGGGAATCCGTGTCCATCCTTCCCGGGAGCCGCAGTGACGGTGCCGCCTGTCTCGTTAGTATCGAGTGGCGGGACCAAAGCCGCGATGGCATCAGGAACCGCAGGGCTGTGAGGCGGCAGAGCGCGAGGCGGCAGGGCGGGTCGCGGACGGGCCGAGCTGCCGCCATGGAGCTGAGGGTTGGGAATCGGTACCGGCTGGGCCGGAAGATCGGGAGCGGCTCCTTCGGGGACATCTACCTGGGTAAGGAAGTGGCTCGCTGGGGACGAACGTGGCGGGTCTGTGGCTCTGTGGAGAACGTGGGGGGCCAGGCCAGGGTGGGCGCTGCTCGCTGCCGCGCCCGCTTCCAGCCCCGGCGAGCTTGGGCCGGCGGCAGCCCCCGGGACCTCATTTCACCCCGCCTGAAGCTTACACTGCGCTGCTGTCCGAGAAGTGCCTCTGATATGAAGTACCTTGCTAGGGGCACAGCAATAGCCATTTAATATGTCGTTGATACCATCTTCTAATTTAGACAGTACGGAAATAGGAAATTCTGGCTTATTTAGCTGCCTCTTCCCATTGTTGTCTTGTGACCTTGGGCACCATTAATCTTCTCATCTGTAAAATGGGGATAAAGGTATAAATGTTCTCATTTGGAAAAAAAAACAAAAAACAAACAGTACGTTTAGAAAAATGTTTTGGGAAAGAAACGTGCATCAGGGTTAAATATCACTGCAGTGGACTAGGAAAAACTGCTGTCATGGGGATATTTGTTTCTCTTCTGAGGCCTGAGAAAAAAATTACACGACTACGGATGATTAGGTTGCAGTTAAAAGATTCCTCAAATCCTTCAAAGAATCATCATAGTTCGTCTATCCTGTTGTTTGAATGTTTCCCTAATGCCTTACTGCGTATATCTTATTCTGCTGTCGTGATTTCTATGCAATTGTAAAAGTTTGCAGCATCGGCATTGTCTTTGCCTCTCTGTTTATGTAGTTCTCTATCATAATGGCTTACTGCTTATGATGATGACAAGCGGTGGTGGGTACAACAAGTTTCGAAAGCAAGTATTTTTAAAATACTCAAAACATTCTGCAAACTCTTAAAACATAAGAAATGGGTTAAATCCAGAGAAACATAAATTTTATACCGTGACACACAGAAATGAGTACTCCGCATTTGAAAATTGCCGTAACTTAGGAAAGCAAGTCAAAAAGGTGGGAGGTGGAACTTGCAGGGGCTAAGACACGTTAACTGCATAGGTCTGGAGGGTAACAACATCACTAGCTAACATATATGGTATGTTTGACAGTGTATGCAACATGAGAGGTGTTTTTTTCTTCCTAGACAGCAGTGCTTCATGTTGCAGCGCACAGCTGGCATTCCAAAATAATTTGTTAGCTTAAGCTGCTTGTTAACGGATAATGAAATACTGGTTATCCATAATATAGGTCATATACCTGATGAAAAATCATGTTTCTAGCTGAAGGTATGTGGTTTTCTAGAAGCAGAGAACATGGGTTTTTTTCCTCTAATGCTTGCGTAAAAGATTGAAGACTATTGCGAGAAAGATGGTAGTGCTGATGCGAAAAACCTCATTAGCTGCCATTGGGATTAAGATTGCGGTTAAAATCTGAAAAATTTTAGGTGATTTGGGAAACTCCTACCTTAGCATTTGACTACTGCTCAAGTGAATCAGCTTATAGTATAAATTTAAAATGAAAGCAGAATAAATATTTGTCTCTTTATGTTCATGGATACAGCCCGCACCAGTGAAGTTGCGTAGGAAATAGTAGTTCTCTGTAAATTAGTACTACTACCATGCTGCATTTTGCACAATAAATCCTCATGCTCAGTTTTTGACATCTTTTTTTTCCTCTCTTAAGCAGCCAGCATAGATTTAGTTTCAGGGCTTTGCTACAAATGTCATGCCTGAGCCTGGAACTAGCACAGAATTATGTGCCTGGAAGATCCAGCTAATGGCACGGGTTTCTTTATCCAGGGGAAATTACTGTGTCTGAAGAACACAGAAATGGGCCTTTTGTAGAGGCCCATTTCGTTTGCCTACCATTACCTGGTAAAACAGAGGCATTTGAAGTCTATGCTTTTTGTGATAATGAAATATAAAAAAAAAAAAAAAAAAAAAAAAAANNNNAAAAAAAAAAAAAAAAAAAAAGGCAAGTTTCTGCTTGGTTATTCAGACTGTACAGTAGGACATAAGTGCCTTAAAATAACTTTTAAAATTCTTTCAGAAGTCATGGATTTTTTAAGTGCACGTGCCTTCTGATAGCCCTTAGTAAACTTGTAGATTACCTCCGTGTAGCTTTCTAGCTGGGTTTTTTGCTTTGAAAAGGAAGATTTGATTATTTTTGCCTGTTACCAGTCCCCCTGTATTTTTTTTTTTTTAATGCAGCTGTAATGGTGTTGAAGACATTCCAGAGTAGAGGGGAGGGATGTTCTTTCTTTCGATGAGTTCTTTGGAATATGGAGCCGATGACTCTGTTGTTATTATCATAGTTCTTTCATAATCTCTCCTATTCTCCCTCATACCTCAAAATACGTTCTCTGGAATTTGGAATGGCCCCGGCTTTGCTTGCTTAGAATGGCAGGATCTGTGGGACAGGATTTTGAAATGTGAGACACTACAGTAAATAAAGGAGTGCAGACAAGTTAAAGAAAATAAAATGTAGGGGTTTAGTGTACCTGCATCTTCTGAAGTGACCGTCCAAAGGAAGATAGGAAAGAAATGGATTCCCAGATATTCTAAATAGTATAAAAGATGGACAGAGGGGGAGAGGGGAGTAAGTATTTGTTTTGTTGCTCAGTCCGTGAGGTCAAATAGATGAGAGTCACGAAGACATTGCAGTAACTGTGTTTTCATGGGTTTTGCATTACGTATATATTTTTCTTAAGAATGAGCTTTGGGTTTGAAACTAATTGAAATAATTTCAAAGACTTTCCTTATGGTAGAGGATTTTGCAATTCCAAATAAATTGGAATTTTTCAGTTTAAAAGAAAATACTTTCTCAACTCTAGACTTTTTCACTTACAAACGGTGACTTCTCATTATACTGCTTGTTACTACTTTTTAATTATTGATCCCTCTCATAACACTGCTTCTTGCTACTTCACAAATATTACTATGTTTTCCTTAAAGGAAGCTAAGCTTTTGGTGGTTACAGAGTTATTTTAGAAATTTTATCCCAGGGTTTAAGTGGGGACAAAAGTCCCTACTTGCGAACAAGCAGTGGATTGCTTGGAAGAATGATTTGTATTTTTATTCCCCTCTCATCAGTTTTGCTGGACTGATGTATTTTAACTTCATTTCTTCAATAAGAAGTCTCTTGTCTTTTAGGAGAGGATTTATACAGAAGCAGAGTTCAGGTTAAGGATCTTGACTATCCTAGGTGATAAAGACTTCTTGGGAAGAGCAACTATCCTAAGAGATGACCTAACATGTTAAGACCATGGTCTGTCAAGCAACAGGTTAATACTGTGTTGGCCTAACTTGATACCGATAATGCAGGTCTTGATCCTTCCACACAGTTTTGCCCCAATCAAACACAGAAGTCTGCAGCTGTCTACAAAGAGATGTGTCTTTCAGAATACTGGGACAGCAATTTGTGTCTGGTTTGGATCAAAAAAGTTTTGTGGTTTTTTGGTTTTTTTGTTTTTTAAAAGACCAAATAAACCGAAACCCCCAAATGCCTAGGCCTGTTGCTGGTCACCCATCAGATAATATTTCATTCAGTCCACTCTTTCCCTGATCTGAGCTACAGTGGGATTGTGATGAACAGGTAGTGAATGTAGAGATAAGCAAGAAAGGTCATGAGCTCTGTGTTTCAAAATCAAGATTTTTATTTGTTTGGGGTGGGGAGGTCAATATTGTATCAGGAGATAACGCCTTACTCCTTGTGGTGTTGATCTGTCCTTTCACATTTCTAGATTGAAGTGCACTGTAATTTAAAGTCATGTATAGTCTGTAATATATTCATGGTATATTCATAAAAGTAATATATTAATAAAATACGAAAACCTTAGATTACATATTGAAGAGTTTCCAGTTGCTGCTGCTGTGCTGTGACCAAAGTAGCAACTGGGGATGCTGTCATCTATTGTGCCAGTTACAGAAGAGTCATACGAGACATATATGTACAGCCTGATTTTTCTTTGTGTCTTCCAGTTGTTCACCTTGAGTTGTGCTTATTGTTCCTAGAGAGAGCTTTCAGGTGGTTTGTTTTGCTTAAGGTGTGTTGTAGAAAGCCTAATAAATAGTGACCCCAGCGTTCACTCAGAACAACTCACCGTACCAACAACACCACCTTAATACTCATGTGTGCGTGGACACCAAAAGGCATTTTACTAACCTAAAAAAAAAAAAGCGTAGTCTTGCATGAACTCATAGGTAATTCCAAGCCCCATCAGTTCCTTGCAAAGTGATGACTCGTACCCATTTTGAGGTGTGGGGTGTTAGCCTCTCTGTCCTTGTGAGCCTTGGTTAGCCTTACTCTATGGGCAGAAGGCTATAAAGCACGGAAGTAGCTCCTTGATCTCAGGAACAAGATTTTGCGATTACAATAGTTAGGTGAATACATTAGCTCAGTACTCTGTAATTATCAAAGAAAGCATATGGAAAAAAATAGGCAGGCAGAAAAAAATGAGAATCGTGCATCTCTGTCTTAATTGCTTTATGTGACAGATAAGTGTACAGAGAAGTGAAATGGGGAATAATTAGGGGTAATTAAAAATAACTTCTGTGCAAAAGATGGCAAGAGTTTTTGAACTCTGGAAAGAGTTAAGGGAAAGTAGGATAGGGTAGAAGTCTGTGAAATCCTGATAATCATGGAGGAGGTGAGTACAAAATGATTGTTTACTCTTTCTTTACAAACAAAAACTAGCAGACCTCAAGTTAAGCTTTTAAGAGTGGGGATCAGAACAAACAGCAGGTGATGTACTTCATGTGATCCTAAACCATGAGGTAATGCAGAAAAGAGAAAGCCAGATGTTGAAAGTAGAGAGACTGGGTGATGTGTCTAAATTAGTGTCACACATCTCCTTTTGCCAGTTCCTGTTTCTCTGTAGTTCCTAAGTTGCTTGCTTGTGGCAGTATGTATTTTCTTGACTCACTGTTTCTTTTTAAGAATGATAGTTTTTTCCCTACGTAGATTTAAATTTGAAAGCGAACAGGTAAGCCAATTTTTGAATCACTTGATTCTTGAAACAAGAATTTATTGAGATTTTTAAAAAGTTTTTTGAGAGGACAAATTCTTGATTCTAAATATTCTGCCGCCTAACCGGATAAAATCATAAGGTGTCAAAATGCCAAAATGTCAATATGGAGCGTGTCGAAATTTAGTGATGTTGTAGTCTCTGTTTCCAAGGCATAAAAGGAGGTGATCTGAATTCCTAGCATTTTTTAGGTTGTCAGGGATACATGCCACTCCTGTAAACACTCATTTTGAGCACTTCCGCCACTTCTGAGACACACCTCAGAAGATGCACTTGTGCTTTTTTTAGAGTGGGATAGCAGCAGTTTTGGCTTCCTGTGCTACAGTGTCTGACAGTTGTCTCTTGAACTGCTGGTCTGTTGGAGAGAATCTGTAAGACTTCAGAAGAATTTTTAGATTATCATAGTTGAAAGTACTTCATAATCTCTGGATGTTTGTCATTGAGTAGTCTGTCAATATTTGCTTTGTTTGAGTCTAGACAAAGGAAATGCATCTTAAAAAATATTTTGACCAATGTGTTAAATCCTTCTGGTTTTAGGAACTGATATTGCTGCTGGAGAGGAGGTTGCAATTAAGTTGGAATGTGTGAAAACCAAACATCCTCAGCTCCACATCGAGAGTAAAATCTACAAGATGATGCAGGGTGGAGGTAAGCAAATGATCTTTCTTCTTCAGAGATTTAAGTGGTTTTTTTGTCTCATGTATCTGATGCCTGGAAGTATTTAATGGTTAAGATCTCTTTTGGTGCAAGGAGAAGGTGGGAAAGGTGGCTGTGAGCAACGTAGAGTAACAGCTCCAAATCCATGGCTACCAAACTTCATGATAACCCCTAAGATCCTCCAGTGTTGCTCATGGTTCCAGAATATAAAAATGTGAAAACCTTGAGCAATGTAGAACAAAGTTTGGCCCCATTTGGCAGTACGCTGATTGACTTTTGTTTCTTTTTGGTTTGGTCAGTGAAAGATGGTAACCGCTGTTCTGGAGCGTTTAATCTGACTTGCTTATTAGAATAGCACAATTCTAAACTTAGTAAATTCAGTTTCGTTTTTGTCATATATGTTGGTATTCTTTGTTCTGAGTTAAAAATATTTCCTTGATGTGGGAATTCTAAAACAAAATGGCATTAGTAGTAGAGAACAGGAATGAAGCAACTTCATAGCTATTGCTTGGTACTCTGCTAGGATAACTCACTGATATATTTTGGAATTCTGCAAATATAAGATTCTCATGAAGCACTGGGACTTAAACTCAGCGTAGTTAAGTTTTGCTTTTGTTTTGTAGTCCCTTGAATTCTTCCTAAATGATGCTATACTTCGCATAAAGACTACGTTCCGCACTGTATCTGAAATGCAAAATTCAGTAATCGTACATCTAGGAATGGATGATGTGTATTTGCGTTTAGTTACTTTTTAATTCCTGCCTCATTCAGCTGCTCCCTGCATGTAACCTGAATACCCTTCATAGAGTAAAATGCTTCCTTTATGGGCTTACTAAGGCCCTGATGGTGGGTTTCTTCTGAGGATGGATACTGCGGAGGCAGGTGGCAGAAGATTAAGTTTCCATCTGAATAAAGGTTTCTCTGTGAAGGGAATTCAGGAAAAAATAACACTTATCAAGTAAAGATTAGAGTTTAAAATGGGTGAATTTTACCATTTCACTTTCAAAATGCGTACAATTAACTCAAAGTAAAGGCATTTGAAATTCTGAATAAGGCTATCTATGTACAGATTCAGTTGAAAAATTTTGAGCAATTCTGTAGTTTTTTGTGAAATAATTTTCCTGAGATTCTCCATAAAGCGAGGAGCGTCTCTCAAGCGTCTCCTAAACAACGCTACTTTGGTAGAGATTCCCCAAACTGCAAATACAGTGGAATTAGAGGAAAGACAAGAGTATGAAGCAAGGGTGAGAATTCATTGCAAATTGAAATAGGAGAGGTATTTTACAGTGATCTTGTAGGCTTTGAAACCAAGAAATTAATTTCTAAGGCCTTCTTCTGTAATGATATTTAGTGGTTTGTTAGTGTCTTTATTTTCAGACTTCCAATTTGCTCCTTACTGCCATTTTGAAGACTACATGAGTATTGATGCTTGTAAAATAATGCTTAAAGTTCAAATCCAGCAAAACTACTAAATACTTCCAAGTTACAAGCGAAGCACAAAGACTAGGAGGCTTCTGGGGAAGAGGGAAAAGGCTATTTTTAGACCTCTGTTGCTGTAATTTTATTTTGTTTCTGCTGTGAAATTATCAAACTTTTCATTTCAGAATGGCTGAGGGTAGCATAAAACATTAAGCTTCACTGTAAATACAGACATTGATAGTAATGACCCTCTTAGAGAGCCTTGAAGATTTGCGTGAACTGTATTAATCAAATTGCTATGCTGAATAAACTGTATCCTTTTTTTCTAGTGGGTATTCCCACAATTAAGTGGTGTGGCGCTGAAGGGGACTACAATGTAATGGTGATGGAGCTGTTGGGACCAAGTCTTGAAGACCTCTTCAATTTTTGTTCAAGGAAATTTAGTCTCAAGACAGTCCTATTACTTGCTGACCAAATGGTAGGAAACTGCTTTGTTGATCTTGATAGTGCAGTATGTTGGGATATTAAAATTCCTTCAGAGCTTATAACCAACTACATTTTATTTATGTAATTCAGAGGTGAATAGGCTGTATTATTGGAGAAAAGACTCAAGAATAATTTTGTTTCTGTAAATACAAAGTGTCCCAACAAAAGTGATTACGAAGTCTTAATTTGATTTTTAAAAACTGGGCCTTTGCTGTTTGCAAACCAGGTGTTGCGCTGTTCAAAGACAAAGAAATTCCCCAAGAAAGTTTTTGTAAACAAATGTAAAATAGACACAGGGAGCTGGAGAGGAGGTTTACCTGTTGTCTTCTAAATTATGTTCTCTTTAATGCCCTTGCATTTTAAAATAAAAAGTTTCTTTTATCATTAAGACAGTTTTTCTAGTGTTTTATAAGAAAAAAAGGTGTATGCCCAGTTTCCCAGTCTCTTGATGATGATTTTTCCCCTCCCTCCTCTATATTTAGATTAGTCGGATTGAATATATTCACTCTAAGAACTTCATCCACCGAGATGTGAAGCCAGATAACTTCTTAATGGGCCTGGGGAAGAAAGGCAATCTTGTCTACATAATAGACTTTGGATTAGCAAAGAAGTATCGAGATGCTCGAACTCACCAACATATTCCATATCGTGAAAATAAAAACTTAACAGGAACTGCCCGTTACGCATCCATCAACACTCATCTTGGAATTGGTGAGCTGGGGAAAGCAGTAATAGAAATAGTATCGATGCACATAATTCTAGCGCAAATAGGTGTTGCTTTATAGAGCCACAGAAGACAGTCTCCTTAGTTTTGGCACTAACAGTGCACCATGCTTAGCTTCGTATCTCTTGATTGGGTGTGATTTGGTCAACTTTGTAATTCTCAGGAATTAGCACATTTTCTAATAACTGCAAGGATGATAGCCCTTTTCTTGTACTGGCTGAGTTTATCTTGGGCATAGTAACTCTCAGCTATCTCTTGTTTTTCTAAGGGTTTTATGACAGTCTTGTTGCACAGTCTTTTGTTTTTCCATTAGAATATGAAACCTAATGAGTCTACTTTTTTATGCTGTTGTAGAGCAATCTCGCAGAGATGACTTGGAGTCCTTGGGCTATGTACTGATGTATTTTAACCTGGGCTCCCTCCCCTGGCAGGGACTGAAAGCAGCAACAAAGAGGCAGAAATACGAACGTATCAGTGAAAAGAAAATGTCTACACCCATTGAGGTTTTGTGTAAAGGATATCCTTGTAAGTTACTCTTATGTGGCACTAGGCCTACATGTTCACGTTATAGTGGTATTTTTTCTTTACACTGAATTCTACGACTTTTATTTCTCTCTCTCTCTCTTCCCCCAACACCCCCCATGATTTGACATGTCTGTGATAAAGATGCTGTGCTTTCAAGAGTGGGATCTTTGTGATCGTAGACCATTTCTATTTATCCCTTGTCTTAACTATTAGTAAACAATCATTGCAGTGCCCTCAAGTTGAAAGGTAGCTTGGTACATCTGTATTGTGTGTGCATGCATTTATGCTGGGTGGATTACTCATAACAGATGAACAGCTTTTTGAGAAACTACCTGTTTCTTCCTTTGTATGGATGCTGTTTCTTGGGTGAATCGGATTGTATAGTCAGATGCACCTGTTGCTTATTGCACTTGTTCCACTTGGGAATTGTCATTCCAGGTTCATCTAGTTTGGCCTGTTGATGGTCAGCATCTGTGAGAGGCGTAAGAAACCCACCTATGTCCTAGCATCATGCCTCAAAGCTGTGCTGTTTCTCAATTTGGTATTTACACCACAGTAATAACTAGGTATTTTTGAGCCTGCAAAATGATACTTAAATCTGTTTTAAAACTTGTTAACCTTAGCTGCCATCAGAGAATATTGTTGATCTTTCATGAATAGTTCTGTGTCTGTTCTTTCCGCGCTCTTGGCTTCAGCAGCTAGGTAGGGTTGTATGAAAACTTCTTGTCTTTGATTGGTTTCAAATGTCGCTTCATGCATGTTCCTTTACTTTCGTTAACTATGTGTTCTCTATGGGGTTAGCAGGCAGGAAAGACTAATCAAGGTTTCTTGTGCTGTTTGTTAGGATTTCTTTCTTAATGTAAATTATTAATACAATGTTTTGGCAAGAAAGACCTGAACTCAAAACCTGGTATTTCGATGCTTCTGTTTTCTGTAGCACATTGAATTCACAACGATACTCATTTTTTTGCTGTGTAAATAATATTTTGTGTGCCATATAAAACAGGTGTTCAGATTATCGCAAATCTAAAATTGTAGCGTGACTTGCACTACAATAAAATGGGAAATTTATATGGGTCCCCTAGTTTTTGCGTGTTTTTTGAGGTAGCAGACATAAATCTTTATGTGACTTAACGTAAGAGATGCTATTCCATGTCCTGCAATAAATTGTGTTTAAATATATTCAATACAAAGAAAGGCCAAAAAAAATCTCTTTTCTTTGCTCAACTGTAGTTTTAAACTTGTACTCCACCCCCCACCCCATCCAGCTGTTGATTAAAAAACTCTAATATTGGGTCCTCTCTGCTGTTGACAAATGAGTTCTTCGCATACTCTGTGATAGACAAATGGTTTCCTTTTCAGGGTTGACTTAATAGATGGGCTGTCATGTTGCCTGCAGTAGATTTCTGGTATTAGGTCATTATTCTTTTTCTTAGGTTTAGGAGATTCTCTGTTTGTTGGGTTTGGGGTGGTTGGCGATTTTTTTTATGTGATTCAGAATTATAAAAAGCAAATGTGAAGCTGAAGAAAAAAAACAGGCTTTCTTTTTATTGCAGCTGAATTTGCCACATACTTGAATTTCTGCCGTTCTTTGCGTTTTGATGACAAACCGGACTATTCCTATCTAAGGCAGTTATTCAGAAACCTCTTCCACCGACAAGGGTTCTCATATGACTATGTTTTTGACTGGAACATGCTGAAATTTGTGAGTAGCTGACGTAGCTTTCTAAAACTTTTTTTTTTTTAAATGCCTTTTTTTTTTTTTTTATTTTATTTTATTTACTACATTGTCAGTTTTAAGTATCTTAACTGATACTGTAAGATTGTCTTGCCTTTTTCTTCCTGGAAGCTCTGTTGTCTAGAAAAAAAGATCCGGAAATGAGGAAAGGCAGGATACAGGAGCCACGAGGTGGCTGTTGAATGAGTTGAATGACAACTAAGCTGAAGTTACAGCATTTTAAATGTGTAAGGCTTCTGAGATACTTCCAGGGCAGTCACCGTGCTAGGTTGCAGAATTACTGTTTTCGCCCACCTGGATCTTCAGCACAGGTCATTTGCAACTGTTGAGGAGGTGTCTAATGCCCGAGCAAGCCCGAGCAAAGCCCAGTTTCACAGGTTGTCCAGTTCTTTATTTTCAGTACTTTTATTCTAATGTATAGTAGTAAGCTCAGTAATCCCCCGAGTTGTTCACTAGCCTTGTCCTGTAGGGTGCAAGCAGAGCAGCTGAAGATGCTGAACGTGAAAGGCGAGAACGAGAGGAAAGATTGAGACATACACGAAATCCGGCTGCACGGGGATTACCCTCCACTGCTTCTGGCAGGCTCAGAGGAACGCAAGATGTAGCTCCTCCTACTCCTCTTACCCCAACTTCACATGCTGGTAAGTAAGCAAATACTTGGATAGATGCACCTTGTAGACTACTCTAATTTGCAGTTTTTCCTGGTCATTGGAAATTTGAAATTAGAAATAGGATACCTGAATGGTATGTCTGTAGTCTGGGTTTGGGGCTTTTGTTTGTTTTTTCTCCCCCTTGCTTTTCAGTAGGTTGAAGGTAATTGTATACACTCATTACCTGCCAGTTGCTACTTAGATTTCTGTGAATGTAAAACAAAGGTCTTGATTTCTCTTGTTTGACTGTGTGGAATTTTTATATGCAAATGACAAGAGTGTCATTTTTCCAGTGATCATGTTATAATCCCGTTTCTTGTTATGAGAATCTAATGCAGTTTTTCTCACAGCCAACACCTCTCCTCGGCCAGTATCTGGTATGGAACGAGAAAGGAAAGTGAGTATGAGATTGCATCGCGGTGCCCCAGTCAATATCTCATCGTCTGACTTAACAGGCCGACAAGATACCTCTCGCATGTCAACTTCGCAGGTAAAAAAGATTTCTGTGTAATGGAAAAATGAGGGTGATTTGATAAAGTTAATTTGGGAAAAGAACATACCAGCTAATTGATGTGATTTCATACTGATTTTGCAGATGAAGTTGGCTCGTATAAATACTTGACATTTTAACTGAACGTTTGTGATGTGGTTATGGGGTACTGTAAAGAACATTTTTTTTTTTTACCTTGGCAGCAATAAACATAAAATACTTAAATTAATACAGAGTCATTGGTGTACAAGATGATGCTGAATCCTAGAGATACAGCATTTTTAGCTGCAGTTATGGTGTTTAGCTCCTTTGCTTGTTGAATTTCTTTTATCTGTTATCAGTGAGGATGCAGAGTAAGTTAGAGGCAGTTGTGAGTCGTATTTCCAGATCAACAGAGCAGAGAATATTGTTGCAGAATAGACAAGAAATAGTCAGTGAAGAACAGAAAAGTGCAAAAGTGAAGAAATATTGTAGGGCAGTACTGTAATTCCAAGCAGGTAAGAAGCCATATACGTGGATGATGGATAGATCACAGAAAGCTCATTTGAGGAGAATGGTAGGAGGATGAATGATACAGTGATTCATAGCTATAGTCAGCACTGAAATCATCCTCATTGCGCTCAGTGACTTAGCAAAGAGATTTTAGGAATGCTTCTTTTTAAGACTGACAAACAATGTTTAAATACATTTTTAACTCTTTATGCTATAGCTGAAATGTTCCTTTTCTGTGGTATTCACACAGACTTAGTAGTGTGTAGCTTGGCTTTGCACAGCTTACCTTCAGTCTTACCTACAGAATGGGGAGTCACCTGTACTATAGGCATACTGTGACATTATTGGGAGAGCAGTCTGTTGCAAGGACTGGGGCAGTCGCCTGGGGTTTTTTCCATCATGTCTTAATGCTGTGCTGGAGTTCTAACTATATAATTTTTGCCGTGGATTCATTTTATTCCTCGTTGCCAGAGCATATTGATAAAAATTAACTCAATTCCTTTTGGCTTCATTATTTAATTGGCGGAGTTAATTATTTTGGATTGTACATGTTCTTATAGATAAAATCATACTCCTAGAGGGAACGCTGTTTTAGATGGAGGCCAGGTGGCTATTTCTAATGAAGACAGGGTGAACTGGATTGGAGAAAGTTCTGCTGTAACAAAAGTGAAGTGGGATTTTTTGGGTTGGTTTTCAGCTGAATGAATTGTTTGACCACGTAGCTTGACCACATAGCTGCACAAATATTTGTGCTTGAACAAGAGATGAACAGTTCGGGAGCAGAAATGACTGGATAAGAATAGGAGACGGGTAAGGTTTTCTGTGTTGGCTTTGGTGGTGATTTTTGCCACCTTAAATCGTTCACTGAACTACTACTGATTCTTGCCACCAGAAATTCTTACACTGAAATTTTTTACGGCTGAAGTTTGTAAACAGTATGAAAACAAAAAAGGTAGAATGGTCCGTAGTTTTGGATCTTGTAAATATGCATTAATATCTGGTAGAAGGGTGTAAAGAAGGTGCAGCCAGACTCTTCTCAGTGATATCCAGTGAGTGGACAATAGACAGTGGACACAAATTGAAATAAGAGAAATATCATTTGGACACAAGAAAAAGCTTTTTTACTATGAGGATGGGCAAGGACTAGAACAGGTTGCCCTAAGAGATTGTGGAGTCTTCCTTTTCCAAATTAGTCGTAACTCCATTGGACATTGTCCTGAGTAGCCTGCTCTAGTTGACTCTGCTTTTGGGTAATGGGATTGGACTAGACGATTCCCAGGAGTCCCTTTGGACCTCAGCTGTTTTGTGAGGCTGTGGCACCAACTTTCCCCTGAACGTTTACTCAAATGTAAAGATGGTTTATTGGTAAAGTGTGTATGCCAAGGCTTTGTCTCTGGCATTCTAAGCAAGTCTTCGATGCTTTGTCTCCGTTACCAATCCGATAAATAATTAATGGAGGTAACAGAAACAAGTGCAGTGATGTTACTTGCCTGTGTTAGGAGAGGGTATACCTCTCTTTTTTTGTTTTTCTATATTGCTAACACGTAGCTCAGCGCGCACGTGACATTTTTCTAAACACGGTAAGGTACAAGTAATCCAGGTGTGTTTGCAGATACATTTTGGTTTTGCCTAACATGGAAAATGGGAATACTCTTGAGATTGTAGTAGGACTGGATTGTAGGACTGTGGGTTCTTCTAAGTAATCTTTGAATATCCGGATGTATAATTTGTGGTGTGAGCCAACAGTACAGTCTGGCTTAATGGCACATTTCCATACCTGCCCTTTTTAACACTCTCCTTCAAGTATGGGATCACTTGGTTGATGTTTTTACAATCTCAATAGCAGTCTAGTTGTGATCTTCTGTGAGTTTGTTAGAATTAAACATTCATCATCTGTTGCCTTAATTTAGTTCTTATCAAGGCCATGAACCTCTGCTGGTTTCCACTCATGGTGATTGAATAACAGTGTGCAACCATAGTATAATTTAAACAGCTTTCCATGGGCCTCTCGGAATTGGAAGGCAAGAGAGATTTACTTAGACTTTACCTTATAACATGTCCCCTTGACCTTGTTAGAGAAAATTCACTTTTCATTTTCCCATTTTTCGTTTACTCCATAGCAGGCAAGAAGTCTCAAGTTGCAAGTTTTCATAGCTTATAGCTTATGCTCTTAATGTCTTCATAACATTAAAGTAGTTCTTTGATAATCAAAATTTACCCTTGGATGCTAACCAGGTTACTGTCATGATTTGGGCCAGATTGGCCCGAGCAGGCAGAGCAACAGATGTTCGCTCTCTCCTGCTCCGCTTCAAAGTGGGGCAGGAGAGAGAGAAAAAGAGAGACTTAAGAGTTTAGAAGGAACTAAATTACTTCAGGTATGTGATGTGTTTCCCATTATCCTTATACCTTGTTCTTATTTGGATACTTACCTAAAGTATCGAACTCACATGGCAAAATTATTAAGGAGAATTTTCATTGGCTTAGGTGTAAGAATGTAGAAAATCATCCATACCAGTTCTTATCAGAGAAACAGTAAAGAACAGCAACTGTTTGTCCGTGCCCATTCCAAGTGTGTTAGTTTCCTTTCTAAGTAAATATGCTACCACTGTACTTTTTTCAGGAAGTGCTTAGACCGTAGTCCTGGTAGAAAGCAGCTTTTAAAGTTTGCTATGCAGATCTACAGAGGTCTTATCTTAAGAACAACATTTGTAAGAGTTGTTATTTATAACTTGATAATTTAGTTTTGTTATTTTGTTTTATTTGGATGCCTTGGTTTGGTAAGGCAACGCTGCATCTGTAATCTCCACCTCTTGTCATATAGAGGAAGGGCTACTGCTTGTTAAACTCTGGGCAATGGAAACGTGCAGAGGTTACTCAAAGAAACAGTGAAGCTGCTTAGCTCTACGTAGAGTTTTTAAAGATTACTCCACATTTTTACCGTTCTTTTTTCCCAAATGAGTTCCGATCGGTTCAGACCGAAACTGAAAACTAAGGCTGGGAATGTAGATAATACAAGCCAAAATTCTCTTATGTGAAATAGGGCTACTCAGAGAAATTAAATACTCATGGGAAAATGGTAATTGGTAAAGATAGCCAATAGGTGTCATGTATATTCCCCACCACCAAGGTATTGTCCACATAGTACATAAATCATTGGCATTAGAGAGACTGGCACTTTGTAACACTAAGTAGTGTTTATTGGAGTGACAACTAGCATGTCTACAAAATGGTTCATGAAACTTCAGTGTTTCTAATGAAATTACATTAGAAAGTTTCTAAATTACAAAGTTTCTAATGAAATGTCTAGGGCACACGTTATTCAGTACTTTTATCAATTATGTGGAAGTGAATGCAACAGCTAAAAACCTGTAAGTTGTCAGATGTTTGACAGCAATAAACATCGAGAGCTGAGCAGTCAGTTGAAGCCTATTCAAATAAAATGTGCATTACTGCAGTACTCCAAAAAATGATTAGGATGAAGGACTGGAGCACATCATCTTATATGTGGGAACTATAACTGTGGTAACCAATGTCTGAGGAGGTTTTAGGTATAATGTTTGAGAAGTTATGTGATGTCATAATGAAAAGGTGTAATTTCACCCTTGAATCTATGTATGATGCAGTAACAAACAGCACGGAGAGGTTATTCATTAATGAGTCAGATGCTGGAATATTATACATTATTCAGTTCTCAGTATCTTAAATTGTTGGAAAGCTAGCACAAAAGAGAAGCATAAAAATTGACCTTGCGAAAACAAGTCTGTTTCCTTGGGGAAACAGATTGTACAATGCAAGAATTTCAAATTGTCAACTTTCAGTTTGTCTGAAAGGTAAGAGGGCATCTTGAGTTTGTTGGTGTAGTATTTTAGAGAGCGATTTTTAACAGGAACTGACATTTATGCAGAAAACACATGTGAAGAACCTATTGCTTAAAATTAAAACCACTACATTTAAAGAAGAGTGAAACAGAAATCTAAGTGAAGGCAGTTAGCCGCTGAACTAAAAGAAGTAGATCATCTGTCCCCTTTGTCTTTGCATCAAAACTGAATTCATTTCTAGGTGGTGTAATTCAGGTCTAAAGCAAGCCTAAATTACAAGTTTCTGTGCAATGAAGAGTCGTGATCTGTGCTGGACAGAAAATCATACCGGCTGTTAAAAGATACTTCTGCTCTTGAGGTCTATGAGTGAACTGTTCACTAAGTCTCCTTTACATAGTCAGTCTTTAAACATTAAGCAATGTAATAGAGGAGGTCACGAGTATTCCAGTAAACAGTACTTTGAGTCAGTTCTGTCTGTCCACATTGCACGGACTGCATCCTGAAAGCAGTGAACATCTCAAAGAGTCTAGTTGTGCGTGAGTAGCCTTCATTTCCTTTCACAGAAGGTTTGATCCAACTGCTCATGGTGTACAGTAAGTTGTTTAATCTTTTTTTCTTGAATGTAGCATGTTTGGCACTCAACAGTCAAAGCTGTGCATAATTCCTACTGGTAATAGAGGTATTCTCTCCCTAGTTGGAAGAAAAGATTGGAATGCTGCACAAAGAAATATTTGATTAAGTCTCTTTGACAGGAGAAGCTTTTAGAAGACTGTAGCCAATGCCGGCATTGAACAACTTAAGTGTTGGGCCGCTTCCCTAGGCAAAAAGCAACATACTTCCAATGCCTCTGCACTTTCCATCTCCTCATGAGCAAATCTTTCTCCATATATCCATCTTAATAGGCATCATACTCTGTATTGTTCTTCTGACCTTGTCAGCTTTCTTTGAGGAATATGATTTGTTCCTTTTACATTATCTCTTAATATGATAGAAATGTCTTGTAGACGGCTGAAATCAGAGTTCCTCAAGAGATACGTTTGCTACTGCAAGTTCAGGTTGGATATTTGTTAGACATCTTTATATATTGGGGCAGTGGAACTGTTACAAATTGCTGTCTTTTCCCCTACCTCAGAATAGCATTCCTTTCGAACACCATGGCAAGTAGCTGCTCGTCTCCTTTCGTTGGAAGGCAGCACTGGGTGAGTGCTTCTCATTAGACACCAAAACTTTGGGGTGGGGAAAAAAAATCCTTGGAAACATCCGACTTTGCTTCTTCTCCTCACATTATCTCATAGTTGTACCTGTTCCTTCTGGCCAGATGTTTGATGGAGTGTTGTTTTTTCTCTAATTTAAAAGTAAATGTCCTTCCAAAAGTTGAATTATTGCTGCTGTTCCTCTTGGACTCTTAAGCAGAATTCACAAAAATAGTGACTTAAAAAGTCCCTCAAATCGTTCAAGCATCAACAATAAAATAAGATAACCAAGTCTAAATTTTAGCTGTTTGAGAATTGCATGTCTTTCCAGGGGTGTTTGTGCAGTAGTATGTCATCCATTCAAAAACAGATCTGCTTCAGAATCGTAAAATCAGAATGCTTATATGAAGACTCGATTGACTGTATTACTCAAATGAGGCTCTGTCTTGTCGTGAATGGAATGTTCTACTACAGCCGTATCCATTTTTCACAGTTTCATATTCTTCTCCATTCCTTGTGAGCTGTCATTTTAAAAATAGTCAGATCTGTTGAGATCTGTATTTTAAAAATGTCCACATACGAGTGAGAATAGTTTGAATGTGAGCATCTCGGAGGTAGGCAGACTTGGATTTGGGTATTTAGAACTCCTTTCCACTTTTCAGCGCAGTAGAAGTTTCTGCCTTTCTGTGTGCAGCTTTTGGCTTTTTAGTCTGTTCTGCTTTTGGCAATAACAGGTTTCATCAGGGAAATAACACGTTTCCGTTGGAATCCGAACCTTGATGGCTGAAGAATGCTTTCTTAAGTATTTCAGGAGCTTCTTTGCTTTGCTTCTTATTAAAAAAAGGCTGTGAGATTTTTCTGTTCCTTAAGAAATTCTGTTGTATGACTCTGTCTGCTGCTTCACTTTCTCTATAAAGCTTAAGCTTACACTAATCCTGTATCTAGTTGGTGAAAAATCCTGCTACTCCTCTTCCATTTTCTCCTCCTGCTTTGTGTGCTTGGCTGACTGTGCACAAGCTGCTTCATAAACAGTTGGTAACGTTAAAAAGATCCAACTGTAAATGGCAGCTTAACGCTTAAAAATCCGATTAGCAGACCTTGGTCAAAAATAAAAATTAAAAAAATAAACATTAAAAAGGCAAACCTAAAGCTTTGCATTGGAAAGTTTGTGTGTTAGAGACGTGCAGATTCTGGTCTGCTTAGGGTTGTGTCTGCATTGGTTGGCCTTTACTGTATGCCTTACTATTTGTAGCTGTTTACAGCTGAAATTAATACTGAATACTGATTCAGCTACTTAGACATTTCTCGCTTCTTAAATTGCCGTGATGAGTGGTTGTTTTTCAGTTTCACAGTGAAAGTGTTACTGAAATAATGTTACACTGTTACTGAAATAGGACAAGCTATGGAAATTAGTGAAGTGTCTTTTAACACAATATCCCATGAAAAAACATTGAAAAGAATAATATTTTTTTTACCCTCTTGCTGAGATTTTTTTTTTTTTCCCTCCCCAAACTAAATTATTAATTGAGTCTATTTCTACACATTGGTAGTGTATTCATCTGGTTTGTTCTTTCTTCTGTGCATGTTTATGCTCTGTTTACTTTTCTTCAAAATATCCCCTCTGGCTGGAAAGGTCAATTTTCCATGTTAACTTCTAATAAAGGAGGAAAATACAGGGAACTTCGTGTAGCTACAGGTGGGTGCGAAACATTGTATAGCTCATTGGATTTTAAATTCACATACTTGCTTTTGGCAACAAGTTATTTAAAAGTACATTAAGAGCCATTTGTATGTAAACTGAAGGATATGTGCTGATGTTGTCTTGTTTTTTGGCTTTGGTAGATTCCTGCTCGGGTAACTACCAGTGTTCTCCAGTCTGCTGTGCACCGATGAAAATTGTTTTGCCATGGAGGGCAGATAATGCATGGCTGATCTCCTATGTTACCAGTGGCTTAACTAGCAAAAATACACTGAACTAGAGTGGAAACATTACAATCGGAGTTCTCCATGTGACTTAAAAGACACTTGGACGAACATGGACAGACTCCAGCAGCTGCCATTACAGGATGCTTTTGCCAGAAACCCAATGACCTTAAGAGAACCCTGTGGTAACAGGGCTGGAAAAGAAAGATGGTTTACAGAGTTGACCGCCTGTTATCGGATGGCCGTTTCAGTTTTCCTTCCACAGGCGGCAGACTTTACCCCCTTTTTATTATTCTACTGTAACTATAAATCTTTTACTTGGTTTAAGAAAGTTTTTTGTATCATTTTGCTAAAATTATTGGCTTAATTCTCTGTAAAGAACTCTTGCTTTTGTCTGATTTAAAAATGTAGAATATAGACAAACCTAAATTAAAGAAAATGACTTGAAATTTCTTGTTTAAAAAATTAGTCTGGCAGGGAACATGTAAATTAATCAAAACCATCTGACTTTATTTAAACTGTTTACTTATTTGTATGGTCCCATTCTGAGACAATTTTCTCATGAAATTTTAAAAACTGTTAGAATTTTGCTTTGCTGTTTGCTGTCTTCATTCATACTTAACATTTAACTTTCTGTGTAACACAAAGGAATTTTTAATAGTTGTTCTTTTTCATAAAAGAGGAAAACTAAATACCCTGCTGGAGAGTCTAAGTATAGTAGAAGTGGTGATGCCAATAAAAAAAAATATTACTGTTAAGGAACATAAAGGACAAAGTGAAAGACTGGCATTTGAGGGATTTAGAATTTGAAAGCTTGTCCTATCTCTCTTCTTAGTTTAGGTAAATGGATAGTTTCAAACATCATTTTTATTGGTAAAATTTTTGTTTCCTGCACTCTGAGGATGGTTAGCTTGGGAGGGTATTGCAGGTGGAAAATACACATTGCTACTGAGTCTTCATTGAATTTGCACGTTTCATTAAGCATCTACGTGTTTAAAAATAAATAAATTGATTCAGGCCTTCCGTTTCATGCCAAGACTCAAAAAAAAAAAGCAATTATTTAAAAAAAAAACAAAAACAAAACAAACAAAAAACCAAAAAAAACCCCAAAACCACGTTTCAAACTATTCTTGCTGTGAAATCCTGAGAATTTTTACAATTCAGGGGCATACCATATTTAATTCTTAAAGGTATTCAACCTGAGTATGCCCAGAAATCGTTAGCTAGGAATGACTGACTCAACATGCTTAGGTTGTCCAAAAAACTGTTGCAGGTGTTGTTAGCACCTGTTGGTTATGGAATATGGGAGATTCTTCATATTGTTTGTTACTGTAAACGGTCTAATAAAATAAAAGTAAGTATTCTGTCCTCACAGTACTTTGAACATTATCAGAAGTAATGTTTATACCGATATGACTGAAGTAATGGGAAATTCCACATTAGAAATGATAGTATATACAGAGATTTTCTTTGAACAGTTAGGTATTTTGAGAAATTCTTCCCTGCTTGAAAACAAAATTTTTTAAAGGCATATTGGTCTTCAAGGTTTTATGAAGAGCAATTTTTATTGTTTCGGTGCTTACAAATTCTTTTTTGCCACTATCAAAGGTCCACATATTACGTACGGTCACTCTTCTTTGGATGTTTTTAGAACATTAGCGACTTGCCTGTATGTACTCTGGTCTGACTGGGACACCTGTGTTTGGAGAGAGTATAGTGGAGAACCTTAAAAGTTTGATCCATGGATAAGTTTGCATAAGAGAATTATTTCCTCAGTTACTATAAACTTCAGTATTTTAGGCATGTGCACTACCATTTGAACAGTTTTACACTTCACTGTGCTTTCCTTGTAAATATCTGTGGTTAATAATGTACTGTTAGAGGGACTTACAAAGGCAGTGTCTTTATTCTCTCTGTATCTGGAACATTAGATTGCTGTACTCTGCTTAAAAGTTGACTGCAGACTTCTAGAATTGTACTCGCGTGTGGGCAAATTTTGTCCTTCATAATAATTAAATTCCATCATGCAGAAAATAGTTAAGACTGTCTATAGAAACCTGTGTATTAGAAACCAGTATCTCAGAGCACTTCATTTGTACTACCACTGTATTTGTGTACTTTAACAATTGTGTAAATACATTCATAGTAACTTCTTCTTTGGTGTAATTTACTTACTTACAATGAATCCTTGCTTTTTACTTGATGTAACTTCTTTACTTTTTTTTTTTTTTTTTTAAGGGGTTTCTGTACTTACAAAGAGTGTTGTCATTTGCAAACATTTGAAGACATTGTCATGGTACTAAAACTTTCACTGAAGCATTTTGGTAGTCATGGTCAGAATGCAGCAGTTAGGGTATACAGGCAGAAAGAGAACGCATTCATTGCTTTGCTTACAGAAAGCATGTCTTTCCTCTCCTTAAAGCGAAATGTTTTTGTTTGGATAGTGCTTCTTTTTCAGAAGTCTTTTTTACACATACTTGCTTTCATGAAGTAATACATTGTATTGTTAGTAAGTGTGGGAAGAGAATTGCTATTGAGACTTGATCAGTTGTGTGAGCTTGGATAAAAACAAGAAAAATATTGAGCTCTACACACAATGCCCTGTATAATAACAGTCCTGGCTTTTGCTATGTAATTCTCAAAATTGTCTATTAATAATCTGAGGGCAAATGCACCTTCAAGAATCCTCTGTGTTTCTGATTAGCAGGCCTTTAAAAGTTAGAAGGATATTTGTCCTCACGGTTTTTATTTAGAACTGGCTATGTGCTTTTATGTGGAAAATACCACCTGTACTGTCATTTTACATGATGGTTACGGAGTCCCTGAATTTATTGTGGTATAAGTAAACAATTGAAAATAAATCCTACTCTTTAAGAAAGCTATTAAGTAAAAGCATTTAAGGAGTCTATGTATTCCATGTTAACTTCATAAAAGTACTTAAAATCTCCCTTGGAGGAAGGCATGTAGAACTCTGAGGCGTCTCATCCTTCATTCTGCAGTGGGGAGAAATATCATAAGCGCAACTATTTGTTGTCTTCGTTTCCCCACATTACAGGCCTCTGCGTGGCAGCTCCTCCGTAACATCTGTCAAAGATAACACTTTCAGAAACTGAATTTCCCAACAAGAATCTTTACAGTGACCTTACAGATTTGTAAGCAGATCGTTGGCTTGGGCATATGTGTTCATTTTAAGGATATTTATTTTCTCTTTGTAAAATAATGAAATAAAAAGATATTTATTTTATTCTTTAACTTTTGCTTTACAAAAGCAGCACTTCAGGTGTACAAAATACTAAGTGAAAGCAAATAATGCTGATGATTTTTTAATAGTGCTGAGCCATCTGGTCAGAAATCTAGATTTAATCGATTTATGAGGAAGTGTAATCCACCATGAACTTATTCCTACAGCAAAGTAGGGGAAATTGTGTATATCAACCTAAAGCATTAAGCCCTAGTCTACTGAGTCTTTGCTGTGACCAGTCCAGGATACTTGAGGTGGAGTGAGATACGGAACAAAACAGGAATTTTTTTGGTACATTATGCACTAGGAAGAAAATGTGTAGTCCTGATCTCATAACCAGACAAAACATTTAGTTTAATTACAGTCCTCAGCTTGGTTCAGAGCTGCAGGCATTACAGGCATAAAGGCAATGCAACTTCTGGTATTTCCCATAATCCTTAAGGAAAGGATAAACCAGTGATTCACAGTATTTTGAGGTCATGTGCAGTTTTTTTTCTTAAAAGACCCAAACGGCAAGCATTTCTCTGCGGTCACTGCTAGTAAGAAATTGTATTTTGTTTGTCTGACATTGTGAACCACTGGATCTTAAGCCATATTTTTCAGCAATACTGAAAAGTCTTTTGCTATTTAAGAATTTTAAATACTAAAATCTAGATATACTTCTTCAGTGGATTCAGAGTTTTCCAGTGAAAGGCTTTAAATTGCTGAAACAGTAGTAGATGAAGAGTCAGAAGAGCAAGAGCTGTCCTCATTTCTTACTGCTCCGAAGTATTCATCTAGAGGTAGCGAGGAAAGTTGCCAGCTGGAATGTTGCTAAGATGATGAAGCAGGTACTGAGATCAGTCAGGGAACAAACAGCATATATGTAACTACAGGTAAGTAGCTTTTTACCCTGTGCCTCTAACTTCCCATGCTTTCTCAGACAAATGCAGGACTGCTGATCTTGCAGACTGTGTCACTAGCAAGATACTTTTAAGAGCCTTGACTTTTGCAGTAGATGCACCTTTTTACTCCTGGCACAAAACTGAGCTGTATTCCAGAAGCATTGAGCATGCTGCTAAAATAATACATTCCAAAGCCGTTGCTTCTCATGTGCAGTGTCTCTGCTATTGTCAAAGTTGCTAACTCGTCAAATATTGGTGGGTCACCTTCCTTCAACAGGTCCAGCAGCAGGGAACAACAGCTGTGCAATGTTTTCCTCCACAGCAAATGGCCTGGCTCCTTTCTTTCAGACTCAAGTAACAAAAGCAAAGACAAACTCTTCCAAATTTTCTGTCACAAGGATGTGGTGACTGCATGCTAATAAATTCTGTCATTTCAGTCAACCTGGTAACATTCATGATCTGGCCAGTGGGATAGCAAAGCATTTGACTACACCTTAAGTTTTACCAATTTAAGCTACCATAAAAAAAGGTAGTAATATGTTTATTCAAACACGGGGGTTTACGTAAACTAGACCTACAATCTTTCTGATGCTGAGCTTAAAGAGATTTCTCCAAAATTTCTTGGCAGAGAGAATTAGACACAAAGAGGTGAGAGACTTCTAGATAGCAAAATATAGCTCGTTATATTGAAGAAACTGTAATTTTGATTCACTTGAGTGTATCCTTGAGATTATACATTGAGGAGCCAGTCTTAGTTGGGGTACCATAGGATCCAAAAAACCGCACCATAAACGTATTCTTAAACTATGTTTTCTTAGGAGCTTTCAAGTTCTAAAGAGCATCACTTGAGGATAAAGACAGCTTACTGGCAGGTCAGTACTCAGAATATTTAGGGCTTTAAAAGTCATAGCTGTTCATAAAACTTTACCTCCAATAAAAACCTAGAGCACTCTTCACAGGACAAGAGCAATAATTTCTATATGGACCACTACAAAATTAATAGCTATTACTTTAAATTAGTTGATGCTTTAAATAGTATTCAGGATCATTTACAGCAGGAGCCCATTTCCATTTTGGAATTGGCCAAAGTATGAGTCACGGCAAAACCAGTCCCCTTGCCCACATTAAATTCTGGCTGCCTGTCAGCTCACTGTCTTCCTTTCTTTAGTATAAGCACTCTGCTTCTGTATAGCTACTTGAGTGTATGCAAGTGAAGCCCAATTTCCAAATCTGGGTGTTAAAGCTATTTTTTCTAAGCTTATTTTCTCACACCCACAATTTTTGACAACCAAATAAATATTTATTCACTACATTTGCAACAGTTTACTAGAAAAGCATAAAAAAATCTTAACTATAAATGTACACATTACATTAAAGTGCATTAACAAGAAACAAAAAGTTATCTCACTTGCACAAAACTGGTGTACTCCCATAATCCTAAGAACAAGTGTGGCGGAGACACAGACGCACATACACAAGTCAGTACTTACCACTGTAACATGTAAGAGTTTGCATTCTCCTGAAAGCCCTCTGTTTATGATTGCCTACCAAACAAGCTTTTGGGGGATGTAACAAAGGTGCATACGTGAGTGTATTTCAGATTTGCATTCTGAAGTTGGATTGCTTGGTTAGGGGAATGTTCTAATTTCTCTTTAGAGAATGACTTTATATTGTCTAACCCACGTTTGTTTGGATGGGATTTGATATTAACAAGCACAAGATCTGTCTGGTCCGGCACACCGTACCTTCATACCATCTCCCTCAACTTTAGGGAATTAGCTGCTTCAGCAACAGGTACTGGTAAAGATTTGCTATAATGTGTTTAAGGACTGGAGAAAAATAAAATCTAGAGACTGTGATTTTAACAGATACCTGCATAATTTTAAGATTTTTAGTTCCACTGAAATTTTCTAGGCTCCAAATAGCTACAAGATATTTTATGTAGAAATTTTAAAATAGCAAACTTATTTTTGCATGGGAGGAGGAAGAAAATAGCTTTAACTCTGCATTACTCATTGTCTAGTAAACAGCCAAACTGTCTCTTCTGCTCTACTGGGTATTTTGCATGTTTGATATATATAGACTGATACATACATATATAAATATATATATATATGCACACACATATACACCTCTATATATTCTCTGTGTGTTACAGGCAATTATACACTCTCTCCTTGCATTAGGAAAGTAAGGGCCCAAGATCCAGTACATGATCAAACACAATATTTTAACCATAAATCCTATAGTACACAATTTATAGAATGTACAAAGATCTAAAAAGCTTTAAAAATTATGCTAGCCTGTACACTAAAAGACCATTCAGAGAAATAATCTATGAAAACTATATTTCAGCTGTTTTAGAGTATTACACTTTTTTGCATTTGTGTATTTTTGATTGTTTTCCTCACAGACTTCTTAAATAGATTCATGAATTACGTGTCTAAAGAAATTGCATTTGTTCCAATAGTGTATGATGCAAGAGCAATTTATAATGTTGTCTTTGGGATTCTTGGCAATTCGGTTGTATAATTACCTGCCTTCCCTTCCCTTTCCCCTTTTCATCCCTTTCTTTTTTTTTTCCAAATCACAAATTTTAACCAGATGAAGGTTGAACAAAGGTTCATCGAGGTAGATGTTGCATGGAACTGTTCTGCTTGTGACCTCAGTGGTCTCTTTAGCACTGCTTTATGACTCTGACCATGCGCGTCCTCAAAATATATGAAAGAGCACATCTCTCAAATTGCTCTTAAGCGGATCTCAGTGGTGTTGAGATTGAAGAAATACTGTACCAAAATACCTGGAAGGGTTTAAAAGCCATTTCTTTTGAATTTACAATAAGCAGAGTTAAATTAATAAGGAGCCAGGCTTGTCTTGGCAAGACAAGGGGTACCAATACAATACTGTCCTGTATATAACATTTTCTAGCTGGTGTTCTAAGACAGTGCTGAGAACCTAAGGACTCACTGCTTGTCCTTTTATATTTTTTTTTTTTTAACATCTTGGGGTAGGAATGAGGGAGGTCTATAAAAAAGGAGCTCATTGTAAAGGCCTTTGTGGCCATGTCTGTAGGAGCAGTTGGCTGTATGCCTCCGCACAGCCTAGCACGCTGTCTCACAGTTGTCCAGGCTAGGAATCTGGCAAACAGGGAGGTTTCCTTCCCATCAGGATAGTCAATCTTTTTCCGAGGAAATAAAGGCAGCTGAACAGAAAGAGGACTACAGGGCTAGCACATACCTGGATATCACCCCTCAATGGGACAGAATGGAAGCAGGGAGCTTAATTGGCTCTGGAACTCAGTAGTACTCTCAAGCGTGCCAGTTTTGATGTTGCTAAGAGATCTGCATTAGGAGTTTCTCATTTCTGTGTTGATGCTTCTTGGTAAAAGATTTTGTAGCCTGTGTGAAACTCCTTAGCAAATTAAATTCCAACCCTTATTTCTCACAGTTGATAAGGAGTCCTGTGATTTGACCTCTCATGCAGTAAGCATCTCCTGCTCTCACAAACACTGCAATCCAGTGGTAGGCCTGTGCTGAAAATAGCACAAGAGCACTGGCAGTCCTACTCAGACTAGTTCATCTTTCCGTTGAGGAAAAAAACTCGTATAGGCCAACGAGGCACTTTCTGCGAACACTAGATTTCCTTGAGAAATTGTTTATGGTGTCTTGTTAAAATGTGTTTCCCTTGTCTTAATAATGTCCTCTTCTGCCCCAGTCACACAAAATTGCAACAACACTTCTTGTTTCCAGCTTAACCATAAAGATATTATGTATGGAAAATGAAACATAGTCTGGAAAGTCAGTACGATAAGCCCAAATTTTTGAGATGTTCCCATGTAGACAATTTGCAGAATGTATGGAAACTTAAAATTGTGCCAAAACCTGAGGTCAAAGGAATAACCATTTAGTTCTGTGATAACAGTATAGCATTATTTAGCAAAGAAATCTGGTGATCAAAACCCACAGTAAGACAAAAATGGCAGTTTGAGAACCTGAATTCACCTTTGTGAAGGTTTCTAGTTTTTGGTTTTTTTGAAACAGAACAGGGAACTCCAACCTGAAAGCTCTATCAGGCTTTCATGTATCATCTGAAGCAGCCTCCAGGGATATCATAAACTGATCTGTGGATTCTGTTTTCCTTTTGCCCTCTCATATGGTGGCCTTCTGGAGCTAGCAGTGTTGTGTTCCAAGTACTGATTTAGTCTTTAGCAAACTGGAGCTAATTTTGGTGGCTAAGTTCTTATAACTAGGATGTGCCAGCGCAATTCCTGACACTAGATGAATAAAAGGGTTTAAAGTAATGCACTATATGTGATATAAAAATAAACAGTTTATTCAGTGCAGCACCCATTTCTTTTTAAAATCACTCAAAAAAAGTCATGATCCTAACTTTTCAATTTCTGTGCAAGGTTGTCCCAACAATGCGAAACCATTTTGAAGAAACTACCAGAATGGACGTTGGTATCTGAGATCATGTCATTAGGGAACAGTTCATCTGGAAACAGTTTTTGCACTTTGTTGGATTCACTGTATGTTTCTGCTAAAATGGTTGAGTGTGAAACCACTAATGATGTTATTTTTAAAAGGGATACATGGTTTTAAGGGATTAGGGTCTTTCAGTTTGGAGTTTTTTTAGGTTTTGAGTTACTAAGTGGAGCAACTTTGGCGCCTGAAAGCCAGTATTCCTTTTCTACCAACAAGAAAATTTAATCTATTAAATTAGTCTGTTTCGAAGACTGTACTGCAGTCACAGAGCCTAGAGAGCTTTTTATAAACATATCTGAAAGGTGCGTCGCAGTACTATGTTTTTGTATAAAAGATTACATTTATTAAAGGCGGGGGGAGGAGGAAAAAGAGTATCTAGAGTACCTTCCTTCCTCCCTTTTGCGGTGTCCTCACAATGAGTCTTTTCCCTTTCTGCGTTTCTTCAAATGTGCCATCACTGCCTTGTCTGATCTGTTTGTTTCTTCTCCTTCTCCCATATCAACGTCAAGAGAAGATTTAAAGACCGGCCAGAGACCCCCTGTTCTGCTCGTGCAATGAGTAGCAAAGCCGACTCCATTTTTGATTGGTCCTTACACACTGCTGTTACAAATAAGATCAGTTCTATCATGTTTCCTTAGCCAGCAAGAATGGCACCTTGAACGTCCATAGATTAAGCAAAAGGAGGTGAAACAAACCCAAAACCAAACCCCAAACCAAACCCCAAACATATTAAGACCTTCCTAGGTTACTAACATTGCATTTTAAAGATGACTAACGTTTCAAAATAGTCCAGTCCCTTCCCGGAATCTACCCACTCTATTTCATAGGTCATCTAGAAACTGTTTCTTTTATATCCAAAATGGACACTCCTTCAGAAGATTCTACTAAACCTAGTATCTGTCTTCTCCGTGTTACTTGTAGTATTTTTCAGTGCTGCAGTGAAACTACGGAAAACTCTGTGTGTAAACATAGGCTAACTTTGTTTGCTTACGGTCTGCCAGGATCAATTCTGCTCAATTTATTTTCTTTTAGTTCTACCTCAGAATACCACTTGTGTGATCTGCTAAGGACAGTATCTGTAATGTGCCTTTCCACATACAGTATTTCCAGATTATAATTACAAAGATTACAGGTTTAGACAAAACTCAGAAATACCTCTACATAATCAAAGTAACAGATATTATCAAAATTAAATTAGGACTGAGCCAATTAATCTAAAAATCTAAAAAAGTAAGAAAGTCAAAAACCTAATGGAGACCTTTAAGTTCCTGAGATTTTTCTCCATCTCAAACTCTTTCCCCTTCACAAAGAACACAGGGAAAATATATTTAGCTGCACAACACAGCGATTTCACCACTATTGTCTGAAAACATACATATAACTTCACTTTTCTTAAAATATATTCTTCCTATATCTCTTCCAAGTGAGCAACTTCTGGTGATGCATAGCAAGACTCTACTTGTGTTTATAAAAGCTTTTTAGTTAACATAAAAAGTATAATCACAATACTCCACCTTTTACTGATAAAGCTAATTTTCCGATAAAAGGTTGTCTAGCTAATCGGTTTCCAGAGAGACCTGATGAGCTAAACGGCCTCCAGTGAATAAAGCAGATGGCCCAGTCCTAAACTAGTTCTATTTCTAAAATAAATAGTGTTGAAAATCTTCCTTTTCTAAATGCTTTGTTGGTTTCCTGTCATGCTCACACACATGTTTCTGGGTTAGTTACAACTTCACCATTTTTTTCAGGCTCATCTTTCAGAAACTGCTCCACTTCAATAGAGTCCACCTTGGCATCTTCAGGAGTTTTGTCTTCAGATTTGTTTAATTCTTCTCTTTCTGCTGCTTCTTCTTTTGTATGTGGTTCTTCTGATTTTTTCTTAATGCAGAAGAAATTTCCCAAGGCCAATACGAGTGCTGAGGTGGTAACTTCAATTCCAGCAATAATAAAAACAAACATGTACCTTCCTGTTGCATCCAAGAGCTTTCCTGAAAAAGACAACAGTACAGGTAATTAACAAAAAGTTATTACCTTGCAATGAAATTTTTTCTGCCTTTTTTACAACATTTAAATGACTGTCTAGAAGTACCATGACTATCTAAGCAAGGTTTTTGAAATAGCATTTTAACAAGTTTATTAAATAAACTTTTAAATAAAAAAAAACCCTTTTTTTTAAACTTTTTTAAATAAACTCAGTTATTTCAATTCAGTTTAACATTCACTGACATTACATCACATCCTGAAACACATACTTCACTGCACACACTGTCATGCAATTCAACTGGACTAAAACCAGTCTTGCCTTCATATGCAAGAGCTGAGAGAAGTGCCATGAGTTTGAGATCAAAATGTGCGCATCCATAGCCAGGATCTGTATCGTCAGCATCCTCTCACTCCCTATCTCACAGTTACTACACAGGCAGTGTGCTGTCTGCTTAAAATACAAAGCTTACTTAATAGTCAATCTGGAGAATCAGACTGATTCTGATGCTTCGGTGGTGAGGTGGAGGTGAAAGAAGAGGAAGGGAGGATGTGAAAAAAGTGCCTCTCCAAACCTGAAGATCAAAGAATTCATACATCGTACTGTTTTTTCCATGAGGGTTCTATCATAATGAAGATACTTGATGCTTTTAGTGTCTGGTATAAACAGTAAACATTTTATGGCAGTGAACTGGTGGATTTGGGGTGGGTTGTTCAGGGGTTTTTTTCAGTTCGGGGTCTGTAAAATTTATGTTCTTTGATTAGTAATTAATTTGCAATTTTGAATTCAAATTAATTAATTTGAATATTTTTTAATGTCCCCTTATTCTTGGGTTGTAAGACATATGCAACAGAAGCAGTCTACCTTCCCTAAAACAGTCCAGTTTTATTGTCCTCCTTGTAAGATTCCCCCCTGCCCCTCCCTCCTCCTTCTGACATTTTCTTTCCTCCTCTAAATCTACCACGGGTATAGAGAATCTATCCTAGTAATTGCCAAAGAAAATACACAGGTTTCATATTCTGAATCCCAACTCCAAAGAGGTCTGAACTGCACAGAAGTTATTCACTGTGTGTGTAAAACTCATGTCATACAATATTAGCTATCTAGTAATAAAAGGTCCAGTCCAGGCTTTAAGTGGAAAAAAGCATCATCTCCAGATGGCAATTTAACCAATCCTGAAATAGATCCAAGAAGGAAAAGATTCATCCCACCCTGTCTTGAACTATTTCAGACTGTAATTGCAGAAAGTCATTGAAGCATGTGCACAATAAGCACTTCTCAAGTGAATCATGTCTTTTTCTCTGCTCTCTTATACAATTTGTGTAAATGGATACAATGTAAATGATTTTGAATTCTGGACTAAATGGAATACTTACCTGCTGATGGTGGACCAATTAGAACAGCCATAGCTTCTGCCAGGAGCACTAAACCGATAGCACTGGAAAACTTCTGAGTACCAACAATAGCCATGAGAACTTCAAACTGAAGAGCACCTACCATTCCATAAGAAATGCCAAAGAAAATGCAAAAGACCACCAGGCCACCGTAATCAACGGACATAGAACCCATGAGATCTGTAAAGCCGTTGAAAATCATAGCAAAACTGAAGAGGTAGACACAGCGTGGTCTAACCCATTTAAGACCAGCTACCATTCCACAAATAGGCCGAGCAAAGATATCAATGAATCCCAGAATAGTCAGAAGAAAAGCTGCTTTGGTGTCTTGATTCCCTAAATCCTTGGCATAACTTACAACAAAAACTGGGGGAACAAAGAGGCCGAGCACCATGATAGATGCTGCTAGCGTGTAGATTACAAAACCACCATCTTTAAACACACTGAAATCCAGAAGTTTTTTCTTCGCTTTCTTCTCAGCTGGTTCTTTGGTAGCTTCAGACGTTTTGGGTGGCTCCAAAGGTCTCATTAATGCTCCACATACACAACAGTTGAGCAGCATCCCACCCAGTATAAGGAATCCTCCTCTCCAGCCATACTGATGTTGCAGTATCTGCCCCAAAGGTGAGAGAGCACAAAGAAACACTGGACTCCCAGCAGCAGATAGCCCATTGGCTAAGGGCCGGCGTTTGTCAAAGTAACGGTTTAACATGATGAGAGAAGGCTGAAAGTTTAGTGCCAGACCCAAACCTGTAACAGAGTGTACACAAAAATTAATACTTGCCTACAATTTCACTATTAAAAATTTCTAATTACAGTTTTTCTGATTCATGACTTAAGAGTTTTATTTCAAATGGACAAAAGAATTCTAAGGTAACATTTGTAAAAGCATTCCACCCCCAGAATATTCTTGTACTCTATGGTTACACTTCACTGATTATAGCAGTGGCTATTAAACACACCAGAAAAATTAATGGTCATAAAAAAATAAATGACATTTTAATTCCACATTTCTCTGACATCTTTATAAAACCCATTTTGATGATCCTGATAATTTAGATATTTGTCACTTACACAAAACTTCAACCTAAAGCTAAGACATGAGCTAACTCATTTTCAACCATGCATTCTACTTACCAGTAATCACACCTGCAGTTAAATAGATCTGAACAATGCTCGTGCAGAAAGAGGCTATCACCATCCCCATGGAGGCAAAAAGGCCACCCACCAGCATGACAGGCCGACAGCCAAAGCGATTGACACATACACTACAGAGTGGACCTAGGAAAGAAGAGCAAGTTACAGTTGCGAAGATAAACCAGTTTTTGAAATTGATTTTATGTCAGTTTGCATTTCTTTTTTGGTGGACCTGGCCATGTTAGGTTTATGATATGATAAATGATTCTATGATTCTGTCCGTACTTTGTCCATACTGACAGGCCAATCCGGAAGAGTGTTTTTTTCTCTACAGTCAAATACTTAGTCTTTTTTGTCCTCAGAGTGCCATGCAATTTTTATTTTTTGCTGTATTTAGTAGCTATTGAATTACAGAATTACAGGCAAGCTGGATGTGCTTAAACAACTTTTGGATGGAGCCAGCAATGTGCCCTTGTGGCCAAGAAGGCCAATGGCATCCTGGGGTGCATCAAGAGAAGTGTAGCCAGCAGGTTGAGAGAAGTCATCCTCCCCCTTTACTCTGCCCTGGTGAGGCTGCATCTGGAGTACTGCGTCCAGTTCTGGGCTCCCCAGTTTAAGAAGGACAGGGAACTGCTGGAGAGGGGACAGCAAAGGGCTACGAAGATGATTAGGGGCCGGAGCATCTTTCTTATGAGGAAAGGCTGAGGGAGTTGGGTCTTTTTACTCTGGAGAAGAGAAGACTGAGGGGGGGATCTCATCAATGTTTACAAATACTTAAAGGGGGCCAGGAGCGGGGGGGGCAATCTTTTTTAAGTGGTGCCCAGTGATAGGACAAGAGGTAATGGGTACAAACTTGAATATAGGAAGTTCCATCTGAACATGAGGAGGAACTTCTTTCCTTTGAGGGTGGCGGAGTGCTGGCACAGGCTGCCCAGAGAGGCGGTGGAGTCTCCGACTCTGGAGATATTCCCAACCCGCCTGGACCTCATCCTGTGCAACCTGCTGTAGGTGGACCTGCTCTGGCAGGGGGTTGGACCAGATGATCTCCAGAGGTCCCTTCCAACCCCTAACATTCTATGATTTATGTGTTAGTAGTAATTCTTTTGAATGCCTAACTTGCACAGAAGTAATGATAGGCAATCATGATTCAAGCTCTAAGTGGCTGTATAATTTACAAACATCATTGTATGATGCAATACTGTTTCAAAAACACAGAACTACCTACCTGTTCCATAAAGCATGGCTAACAGAATGGAGGAAATCCATGCAGTGTCACTATATCCAATGCCAAATTCCCGGATAAGTTCTTTAAAGAAGACACTAACTGCCTTAGGAAAGGCATAGGAGAATCCTGTGATGATAAAACAGCCAAAAAGGACAGCCCAGCCCCAGCCTCCATCAGGGGCTTTAACACCAGATGGACCATCATCAGCTACTACAGCTCCCATGACGAAGCTCAAGTGTGTTCCCTAAGAAACAAAAAACAGTTACAGTCTATAGGCATTGGGACAATTATGTAACCAAAACAGGCAGAAATTGCACCACGGTTAAAGTTACAAATAAGATATGGGACTATTTTAAATACAAATCTTGAAGATGCAGTCCAATTTTAACTATTCCTTTCCTTGTTCAGATTTAGTCCTTACAAAGCATGCAAAAAATACCAAAAAAAAAAAAAGATGCACACAATTGAGTCCTAAATGAATGTCCCCTCACAGCTGTCTCCATGTCAAAACTGGATTTGAGCCAAATCACTGTTTCACAGAAAAACTGAAGCCATTACAGCAGTTCAGGGGTGTATTTGACCCTCACAAATATATAATAACCACTCCATTAAAGTATGCAGGATTTTTGTTACAACACTTTGTTATATGAAGCTCCTGGGCTATTCACTTCAGTGATCTGAATGCAAAATCCTGGTGCATCACAAGTGTTCTGTGCAACAGTGGACAAATCACCCAGGCTCTTTGTTCCCTACTGAGGACAGCAATGCAGCCCTGATGCACTGATATCTTGAAAAGAGAGACAGATTCCTTTGAGCTTCTGATGAGCTATCACTTTTCATGCATCAAGTAAGTACCTAAGCTAAACTGCAATGAAAATCTGCACAGGCAGTTTTTGTGGATGATGGGAGTTAGTAACTGCAGCAATGCTCAGTATCACTGTCTCCCTGAAACAAATACTTTCCATTGTTGCTATTACATTATCAGTAATTTTTTTTAATATTTTATTTGATGAATCTTATCTTTCACATCTTCCATATGCAGCCACAAGTGCTTTTGCATCTAAAAATTAAAATCTTTTCTTGTGAGAATGTTACGTACTAAGCAGTAATGCTGCAAAGTTTTGAGAGAGATGGGGGGCAAAGACACTGAAAAGGCAGACTGCATCACAGCAATTAGGTTTTTGCAGTGTTTGCGTATTATAGAAGTCTTGAAAATGTTAAAGTGAGCTTCCAACAAGTTATACATTAAATCTTACATGTACAAAAACTGACCACTTTGAAATGCAATTTATTATTCCTATCGGGTCAATGTTTCTCTACAGTAGTATCAAAAAGAGGAGTGCAGGCACAGGTGCACATCAGAGAAGATGTTCATCACTAAAGAATGCTTCTGCTTTCAGAAGTGTAGGTCTGCATAGTGATTTTTCTGCACTGGGAATGATACAGTTCTTACAGCTCCATTTTGGAACCAAACTATGTATGGCACAACAATCTAGCTGATGAAGACTTACCTAGACAACTGGGCACTGCATGCATAACTGTTACTAGGCCTGTACGAACCTACTTACAATGGCATTTAGACCAGCACTCCCACTTCTTGGAAGAAACAACTTTATATACGTGATGCGGAAATGAACCTGGTCATGAGTATAGCTGTTTGATTTATCCTGGGCTGTACAAGGACAGTAAGCCTCATACTACTGACTTCAAGTTTTGTTTTCTGGAAATCAAATATAAACAGAAAACAATTTGTCTCAAGTCCATACAACTAGAACCTACAATTGTTAAACAAGAAGTGAAACAGAATACCTCAATAAAAGTAGACATCTAGGTGCCTCCTACTACAGATGGCTGATTTACTCATTGCTGTGTGTAAAAACACACAGCTTGTTAGACTGGGCAATTTCTATACCAGGCTTTGGACCACTAAATGAAAGTTTTAAGATGCATCTCTGCCAACCATCCAGACACTGGGATCTGTCCACCCTTCAAAACTGTTTTTCCCAATAGCTTCTGTATGATACAAGGTATAAAGCATTCTTAACAAAAAATAGGATTGTTACTTTTTTAAAGCAATAACCAGACAGCACAGAGTAGATGCACAAAGTGTAATCCTTCGTAACACTGGTAGCTCTGTAATATGAATGATAACGGGGAAAATGCTGATTCAAGTGTCTCAGCTAAAGAACAGGAAAAAGATGTAAAACTGAAGAAGTCCAGGGTGCAGGAGGAATCATCACTCCCACTACTTCCAAATCGTCATTTCATTTGGAGCAGATGTTTAAAATGTTGGGGAAAGGGTTGTGTAATTTTTTTCTTTTGTATTAACCACCTTGTGGCAACACAAAGTCAGTAATAACAGGTAAGCATGTTTTGTTGAAGAATAGGAATTGTTAGTTTCCCCGGATTGCTTACACAGTGCCGGGCAGGAATATTCAGCCGTAGGAAGGAATGGCTCACGGCATCCACCTCTGTGCTTCCTCCCGTGGGCAGACGGGGAGGGCCCGTCTCCTTTACTGAGTCTATAGCAGAGGTGTTTTAGGGGAAACCTCTGCAGACCTTCGATGCTGGACCCTGACACCCTGCATCCACGCCATCTCGGCTGGCTTTTGAGACGAATCGTCGTTCCAAGCTACTCGGCAGCACGCTTGTTCCTTCCAGAAAAGTGCCGTCCGAGCTTCGCCGAGTTTCTCCGGGGGGGGAGAGGGGGGCTGGGAGCGAACCCCGCAGCCGGCGCACCGAGCCCGAGGTAAACGCGTCCCGGAGGCGGGCCCGGCTACCGCCTCGCCGCGAGTCTCGGCGTAGGGCTGCGCGGAGCCGCCCCCGCCCGCCCGCGGTGGCCCTGGGCCGGGTCCACACGCCGCGGCCCCCCGTGACCCCGCCACGGTGACGTGCGGCGGCGCGGGCCGNGGCCGGGTGGGCGGAGCGGTTGCCGCCACTGCAGCAGACGCTGCGCGCGCTGCCCGCGCAGCGGCCCGGCGCGGATGGGGCTGAGGCCGCGCTCCCGCAGCCCGGTTGCCTCCCACGCGGTGGGAGCCCGGGGCCTCGCCCCGGCCCGACCGTGCCCAGAAGCGCGCTGCGTCCCGCCTGGGACGGGACCGGCCAGCCTCGCGCGCCTCGGGAGGAACGGCAGGTCTCTACGGCGGCCGTGTGTTCCACTGTGACAGAAGAGCTAGGCCTGCGGATGTGGGGAACCTGGCCTACTCCGAGCATTTCATAAAAATAAGCCTATGAGGAAACAGAACGTCCATTTATTATTGTTTATGTCATGTCTATTACCCCGTTTGGCTAAAAATCACCATAAATGAAAATACTAGACCTTCAAACACCATCCTTTTAAGACCGGTCTGCATATGCACACACATACATCAATCTTGTTCATCTGGTTTAGTCCATCTACTGATGAACTGTTAACCCTTCAAAATTAAAAGAGCATTAACCAGAACTAACTGAACGCCCTCTCTGTAAACACAGCAGAAGATGCACTTCATCCGTCCCCCTGCGTCCCCCTGCGGTGTGCCTTACCAGGTGGGACTGTATTCACCTCCTGAAAGACTACTAAGGAAGCGGTGGGGAGGTTCCCATGCGTTCGAGGAGGTGTGCTCGTGGTGGATCTGCACAGGCAACATTTTTATTTAGAGTCTGGCTTCAGTACTGGGATGCTGCCAAAGCCCTGTAAGACAGGAGGCTACTGAGCAACTATTGCAGTTTGCTTTGCTTTCTGCTTTTGCGAGCTCAGCCCTGTTCAGAGGCAAAGGGTTACATTTAACTTGCTGCAGCTCAGCCTCAGTATCTCCACAACAGACATGATAGTACTGCCAGTATTTATTTCAGATTCCTCCTATTATAAATGGATTCTTGCTTTGGTAATGTGTAAAACAAAGCAAGTAAATGTATTTAAATCTGTAGGGCTTCATGCCGCTGAGATTATCTTCCTGTTACCATGGAAACTAATACAGGATCAGTTAGGAGGAAATATTAGGTGACTGTAGGTAGCATTGTGGGTGGTGTGTTTGGTGTGATGGTGCAGCGTATACAAAAGGAGAGCATTTGTATTATAAAAAGGAGCAGCTAGAAGTTGCAAGAATCTAATATCGGTGTTCAGCTAATACCCTTATTGGCCATGCAGCAGTACTTTCTGGTTAGCAGTATGGGTATGAAGGGCATTTGTGAGTATGTAGGCTGATTATATAGCTGGAGAACTTCCCCTGAATTAATTTGGTGTAAGTATGGCAGAAATCTGCCTGGCCTTGAATTCCTAGGATACAAATAAATGATCATTATAAAAAATAAAACATGAACTTTCACGTAGGGAACCCAGTTCAGACTGGAATTCAGTCTGGAACCCCACTAGATTGAGAACAGTACAATTAAAAAATGAGGAAGATGGTCTAAGCTGAGCAATGTAGAGATCCTCCTTGTGTTTCTTATCTGTGGAATGAAAAGAATAATGATTCTCTCTTCACATGGTGTTGGGAGTATGGATATGCTGAAAAACACAGACTTCTCAATACTGTGTTAATAGGAGTCAGAAACCTTCTCTACTTGCCCGGTATTAAAATCTAAGCTAACTAAACAAAAGATGTGTATCACCATTGGTTTTGAGTGAAGAATCCTAAGGCTAGCCAAATCTTCTGAAATTTTGCAGGAAATGACCCCTGCAAAAATAATTTTATTCCAATATCCTCCAGACCCTGGTTATAGCCTTCTACATAAAAAACAACTATCCTTTGCATTGACATCACTGGCATCTGCCTATTCAGCATGACTTTAACTCTTTCCTGATGCTCTAAAGCACTAACGCATATATCTTTAATTTGAATTTTATTTATTACAAGTCATTCCTACGTACCTTGTACAAGCCATTTTGATGGGCCACTGGTATGATGCAGTAGTGCATTTCTTGTGGCTTACCTGCTTAAATATCAGCTAACTGAATTATACATTCATTTCCAAAGGCTGCTGCAAACTCCTGTTCCCTACAAAATCATTAACGTATTTAGCAATGCCTGCCCTGACCGCCTGTCCTCCCCACAAGGCCCCATGGTGACTTTCACTCTCCCATTTTGGCCGCCTCTGTTTTATCAGAGACAGTTTTCTGGTTCCGCTGCATCTGCCCTTCTTAAGGGTTTCCCAGCTTTCACCAGCCTTCTCAAAACTCCTAGGACAAACCATACAGTAATTCTCTGTTGTCTGTAGCTGTAGGTGATGTTCCATACCAACACTTACTATTAATCAATCTCCAGTCCCCATTTAGCCTCAAATCATTTGTGTTCACTGCTACAGCACAGTAAGTAACATCCATCACAAGTTACAAGCAGACTGCAATGATACAGTAAATTCACACTGCAATTTTATGTGTAGCAAATACTACTCACCAGTGTAGATTCTATTACCTGGGTAAAGTGCTCTATGGGGGAAGTTGTGCTTATTTTTTTATTTATATAACAAAAATGTTAGAACCTTGTTTCTTACATTATCTGGGAAAACCAGATTATATTATTGTTTTGGTTTCTTGTTGCTTGTCGTGTGGGGGTTTTTTTCATTTTTCCTTAATGAGTGTGTTACCAACAAGTACCCCTAACTTACACCAGGCCATAAGCAAAAGAATGTCACAGCTCTGCATACTAACTTCACATTTAAAGAAGTATTATTGTGGCTTTCTTCTTAACGAGAAAGAAACAGCTCTTTTAACACTGAGATAAATACTCGCATAAATATTTTCTTTAATTACAAATACAGTAGTAACTAACAGTTCAATGTTCTCTAGTCCCACCTTTGAAACAAATATACTAGTTCTATAACAACAGCATTGTCCACCTCCCTAGCTATTGCCTCTATATCAAATGCCCAAGTTCTGGAGAAGTGGACTTATTTTTCTAAAGCCTATGGGGTTTTTTTACACCACATCTGTTACCATAAATGCATTAATGTCAGCATCACAGCGGCACCTTAAGACTAGACAGCATATGCCCTTTCTGTGTGCACAGAAAAAGTGACAAAGATGCCTTCAGTGGCACTTGAATTATCTGGCTGCTTTCTGTATGCTTTCAAAAATAGAAGTTTCAGAATCCCAACTTCAGTTGAATACTTACAGTTAATCCTTCATGTATCATGAAAATTAATTTCAGCTCTGCAGCTCTGGTAGCTTTGCAACGTGTCAGAGCTTTAGAAAAATAGAAATTTTTGCCAATTGTCTATAGTAGAGAGTTGTCCTTATTTTGTCTAGTATAAAACCAGAAAGTAACAGAGATAGATAAATACTAATTAAGGGTCCAGTCCTGACACCAGCTGGACACGCATGCTTATTTTTGCGGAATACTATGGAACTACCCTCATACATGAAGTGCTCACATGGACACGCACTGTATCTCAAGCTAGGTTAGCACACCTAACTGAATATAGTGCGAAAAGATCATCTGGCTAAGAGGTGTCATTTTACACAATCACTTCAGACAGTGCAGCTGCGTAACATGGTGGCATGCATCGAGATAATGTGAATTCCCACTTCAGTCACGATTTAAAATTTAAACTTAATATTCTTGCAACGTACCTTGAGTTATACTTCCAACTGAACCACAACAGGTGTACCCTACTAAGAGATTCTGGTTTACATTTTCAAACTGCCGACTGCCACGCCTTAACAAACTACCGCTCCCTCTGAAATAAACATTGCAAAACCATACATGACTTCACTCTGTGACATCCTGAACTAAACGGTTTTACAACTGCTTTACGCAAAAAGCATGCAAACCCGCTGATGAAGAGTGTGTTTCCACAACTGGTCCTAACGGTCTGCACCGGTGAGGAAGCTGTATGCCTACAATTCAACCTCACCTTTGGGCACTTTTTCTTTTCTCCACAGAACCGTTTCGAATAAGGCAAGCCGAAGACTTTTCCACGCGGGTTACGAGCAGTAGCAAAAAAGGCTCTCTCCGCGTTGAGGCGGAGAGGCTCTGGCGGCCGCGCGGGGGAGGCGCGGGGTCGGGAGAACAATAGTGGCGGTCGCGGCGCCGCCAACGGCCAGGGCCGCCCGCCCGGCGCTCCGGAGTGGGCACGGGGCCGAGACGGCTCCGGCGGAGCGCTTGGGCCGCCGCCGCCGCCGGTGCTCACGCAGCCCAGAGAGGCGGCCGCGCGATTCCCCGCCCGAGCGCCTCACCGCCCCGGGAGCGCTCGCGGAAACGATGTCCTAATGCGGGGACGGTCCCTCAGACCGCACGTCGCTCGCTCCGGCGGATCTTCACCGTCCCCGCTGTGACAAAGGGAACTCCGGACCTTCCCTGCCCCCCCGGAGCTCGACACCGACACGAAGGGTGAGTAGCGGCGAAGGGATCGTGGAGGCAAGGCTGGGCGCGGACACCCTCGTCGCCCGGCACCGGCCTGAAACCAGCGTTGGCGGGAACAGAGCCCGAGCCGGCGGGTGCCTCACGAGCCACCGGCGCGGCACCCTACGTGCGCTGGGGCTGGCGGCGCCGCGCGCCTCGCCGCGACCCAGCCGCCAAATGGGGAAGCTGGGGGCAGCGCTCGCAGCCGGAGTGGGGCTCGGCCGCCAGCACCGCTCAGCGCCCGGACAGCGCTATCCCGCCGACGGCGGCGGGGCCGCCGGGCGACCCGTACCGCAGCGCGGGGTTCCCGACAAAGAAACGCGGCCGCCTGGCCCCGTGCGCTGGGAGAAAGGCAGCCGGGGGGTGGAGGGATGCCCCCCATTCCACGTGAGGCAGCGCCCGGGGGGGCGCGGACGGCCCGCGCCGTGACCACTGCCCCACCGGCGACCCGCGGAGCCTCTGGAAGAGGGATGAAGCCGCGCCGCGCGCGCCGCGCTCGCCCAAAGCTTCGGCCGCGCTCGAGCGCGTTCGCCGGCCCGGGAAGCCCCACGCAGAGATGCGTCCTCGGCCCCACCCGGCTCCGGACCCCCCCGCGCTCTCCATGGTGTTCGCCCCCGTGCGCCAGCCAAGCACCCGCAGCACCACGCACGACGGCCCCGCCTCAGTCAGTACCTGAGTCACGTCCCGCGCCTCAGCGTGAGGATGCTCACGCCAGACCGCCGCCCCAGCCCGTCTGCGTCCCCGCCGGTCGCGGCGCGCTTCGCCGCGGCAGGTCGGCGGCCACTCGCCCCTCCCACGCCAGAGCCGGGGCGCCCGGGTCCTAGCGCCGCCACGTGACTCCTT
>VZSF01001816.1:6423-30006 GCA_013398295.1 Chionis minor
TCCCCCCATCCCCCCCCCCCCCATTTATTATGGAAATAACTTTCCCCTTGGAAGGGACTCACACCATGCTCAGGGGACGGAGCAGCAAGAACAGGACAGCACAGGGCAGTTTCCCAGGCAGAAACTTTGCCCCCGTGTCGATTCCCCTGGAGAACCTGTTCTCAGCGCTTTCCTCTCGTTACACGATTAGCTGGGAGCTATTCTCCTTTCCCTCAGGAGGGAACTCAGGAGGAGTTTGCTGGTGTCAGCAGCTCGTGTCCTAGCTCCCATGGCAAAAATCGCAGGTACTGACAAGTGGGTGGACGGATGATCTTGTCCTCAATTTGGTTTTTATTTTAAAGCAGGGGATTAGAAAAGTGCGGAGCACCATCCCCATCCCCAAACCCCAAATACTAAAGCCTGCTGCTGGTCAGGGCAGGGTTCCCATCACTGAGAGCGAGGGGAGGCCGGTGAGCATGAACGGAAAAGCTGTGGTGGGGACCCAGGGTGCGAGCAGAGCCCAGGGCACCCTGCACACACTGGCTTTGTCCCTGCTCGGCTTCGTAGCCTTGGCCAGGCATGGGGGGATTCCTTCCAGCTGTTTGTGGTATCCCACAGGGCAGGGGAGGGAATACCCCCTTTTTCTTTTCCTCTGGAATGTCCCCAGTAGACACCACCGTTTAATCCAGCTGGGTACAGCCATTGCTCCCCAAATTCCGGTACACTGCCAAAGACCACAGAACTCACACGGGCACAAGCTGGAGAGCTCCAGATCCACCACAAGCGACCGGGGCGAAAACTGGACCTGTGAGCAGGTGGGGAGGAGGAATGGGATGGCCTGTCCCACTCCTCTCCCCTCAGCTTCTGGTAAGTGCTGGCCTCTGCTCTTGGCACGACCCTAAATGCCACCACCTCGCACCAGCCCTTGACCACCTCCTGCTCCAGGTGCCCCCTCGGCAGGGCAGGACGAGCCGCCCAGACCCCAAATTCAGGCTGCCCCGCCCCTAGCTACAGCGTTGACTAACCCGGGCTACTAATTTTCCTGCCTTACTGGTACCCCGCTTCAAAGCCACCGCTTCTCCAGGCTCACCTCACCACAGCCCTACGACAAACCCGTGGGCATCCCGAAGCCTCTTCGCTCCGGACGGTGGAGGCGGGAGCTGGGATGCGACGGGAGTCCCTGTCGTGCACCACCCCCCCCGCCTCTTCCCGGTGCCGGTTCCCTCTCTCCCGGCGCGGCGGAGCCGGCGCGGCGCTGCCGCCCTCCCGGCTCTCAAAGCTTAGGCGAGGGGGACCTCTGCAGGCTGAGCTGCTGTCACCGTCCCCCCCATCAAACACGGCTGCCCACCCCACCGTGTGGGACAGATCAGGGCGTGTTGCCTCCCGCCAGGCGTTTTTAAGGAGGGGAAAAAAACCCCTTTTTAAAGGTAAAAAGCTAAAAAGCGGGAAGGTTTTCTGAGGAAAACACCCCACCGCATCCCTTCTGCTAGGTGAGAAGTCGCTTCATGTCCCACAGAGAAATGAAGTTGTGTTTTCCCAGGGCTTGTGACACTACTAATGGCAGACACCATGCCGAAAAGCATATTGCTCCCCGTGGCCCGCACCAGGAGCTGAGGAAGCAGGGTGCTCCCCGAGTAATGCAGGCTGAAGGGTGAAACCCATCCCACGGTTCACAGTGATTTTGGAGTGGATTGCTGATAAACACAGTGACACCAGTGCCGCAGATCTCGGGGTCAGGAGGGAAGGTCAAAGCCAGGCACAGGGTTAGGCACGACCTGACCAGTCATAGAAATAGTGAGGCAGCGGGGAAGCAACAGGCAGCTCCTCCGAGGTGGTCCTGTGGCATGTCATGCATGCCCCTTAGTTGCTGTCCCCGCAAATCTAAATCTCATGTTGAATTTCAGCCAAAATGTGACTAGAGATGTGACAAGTACAGGAAATTCAGTCTCTGGATGTTTCAAATTCTGCTGCCCCGGGGAAACTGAACTTCAGAGCACTCCCTGGTGCGTGCACAGAGCTCCTTTGTGACCAGGGTCACCTCTAGAAGAAAGTCTCCTGCCTCCTGCTTCATCCCCAGGGCCAGGAGGGTTGCAGGGTCCCTGGGTCATTGCATGTCAGCTGACAGGACTTCACACCTGGAACGAGCCCTCCCCCATCTGTGGCCTGTCCCAAACCTGCCAGCTGCTAGTTAGGAGCTGCTTTAAACTTCCACGCGCTTATAGCCACCTGCAGAACTGGGAGGAACCCACAGCCCTGCCTGGCCCCATGGCTCAAAGCTGCGTTCCCCAATGTCTTTGCTTTCCTTTGGTACTGCCAGTCTGCATTTCCACGTGCAGCAAGGACTTTTTAGGGCACCTGGAGCAGCTTTGAACCCATCACATTGCTGCGTGATGACGCTGGCCAGTGAGCTCCCTGCTCTCCCAGCAGCAGCAGGGCATGCTGGCTGGGCAGCAGCACCGCTCTCTGTTATCGACACCTGTGATGCCACTGCATGACCACAGAGCTGGGGACACAAGCACATCCTAGACTTTAACCCGCTTCCCTATAACCCATTCTAAAATGCAGCAAAGCCCCCAAACTGTCAGTGTCCCCCCTTCACCAGTCAGGGGATCCTCTGCACCCTGCTCTGAGTGTGGCAGAGCTGCCAGCATGAAGTGCCACATAAGTGCTGACCGTACAGCTGATGGACAGGCACACTGTCCCCACATTATTTTCTGCTCTCAGTTACATGAGCACCAATTACACCCCCAGCTATCGGCCCTGCCTCTGAATCGTACAGATCATATGATGGCCACTTTACTTACAGTGAGGGAGTGTAAAAAAAAAAAATCATTTGAAGGAAAATATCATTATTGGCTGCATTTTTTTGTTGCTGCTGTGGAAGTATTTAAGCCTTGAGTATAGGGGGTAGCACAAGCCACATTGCTTTATGCTCAAGCTGGCAGCTCCCCCAGGCGTCCTGTGCTTGCACATCCCCTTGCACAGGCACCCTCATCCACGCGGTGGGGTGTTAGAGAACGTGGAGCCAGATCCTTCTTGGAGTACAGGGAAAGGCTAAGTGGCAACGGACGCAAGGAGCAATGGACACGAGTTGCATCAGGAAAACTCCAACTAGACATTAAGAAAAGAAACTTTCCATGTGAAAGGCAGTCAAGTACTGGACCAGAGACCAGACTCTGAGGTCACCAACCTTGGAGACATTCAAAGGCTGACTGAGGTGAGCAACCTGAACCAGCAGCAGTGAGCCCTGCTCAGAGAGAGGGCTGGATCAGAGACTTCCTGAGGTCACTTCCAACCTGAATTATGTTATGATTCAGCGACAATGAAAACAAACTCCTGGCTGCTGCTCCTGTATCCCCTTCATCCGTCAGTGTTTTCCAGCACAGCAAAATAAACTGGAGCAGTCAAGCAACTTCCAAGCCCATCAGCACAAGTAGCGATCTAAAGCTGGTGTCACACAGCCTGTAATCAGCTGCTATTTCTCATTTCTTAAAATCATATTATTTTATGATCCACTAATGCTTTTCCCAAATAGTCCCATTTGTTCTTCACCTAATTCAACCATAGCCCTTAATTGTTTGATGCTAATAGCTTTCTTTTCTCTCACTTCCTTCTCTTTTTCTCTGCCCTGCAGGGGCAATCGGCTGCGACACCCGTCGCAAGGTTGCAAAATAACTTCTGCCTTCCCTCCTTGAGCCCTGCCCACCCCGAGATGCAGAAACCATGGCCAAGGGGGAGGTAGTTTGCCCCATTTGATCCATGAATATTTCAAGGGAAATCAAAAGGATAGTGAGCACTGCCAGATACAAAGGCACAGCCAGAAGCACCCCAAAGTGGGAAAAAACAATAATTAACTGATAACTTGGGGCTACCCCCAGGACTACTTGCTCCATGCAATTGATGGCTGGAGTGAGACAGCCAGGGCTTGGCTCTGAAGCACCTCACTTTGGAGTGGAGACAAGTCTCCCACTCAAAACCCTTTTGCAGTGGTTTTGGTGATGAGAAGGTTGAAGGAGTGGTGAAGAAGGACTCTCTGGGGAAAGCTTCCCAGCCTCTCCTGCCCTCCATTCTGCTGTGTCGCAGACCTTGATTTCAGAGTCTGCTCTAGGCTCCCCTTTACAGCAAGGAGGATGAGGATTATTTTCTAGAGAAGGGGGTGGAAAGAAAGGGGTTGGACAGGAAAACTTTGAGTGAGGGAAATGGGGCAGGTATTCCCCTGCCTGCAAACATGGCTGGAGCCTGTGTGCCCAGCATAGGCTACGCCTTGCTCCTCTCTCGGCTGGTGTCCCCAAAGCAAGGCACAAGAGCTCTGTCATGCTCCCCAAAAGGCATCTGATGTCTTGGCAGAGGCTGCTTACAAGGTCCTTGGTGGCATTGGCTGGTCTTGAGAGCTCCCTGGACTCAGTCAGGGTGAGTCCTGCTGCTGCATAACATGCAGGGTAAGGTCAGTGGTGCCTCGCAGCACCTCGGGTGCTCACCTCACCAGGACGGGACTGGGGGCTTTCCATACAGTTTCCTGCTGCGTGTGGATGTGACACATGCTGGGCGTGCGAGTCCATCTGCAAACTTTGGCAAATGACTGCCTAGATCTTGGTTTTTTCCAAACTGTGGCTCTCACTGAAGGCAGGAATCTCCCTTCAAAGGAATAATGCCCAAGAAAATCCATTTCTTAGACAGCGATCCAGAAGGCTCATGGCAGCCCCAGAGGTGGTGGGAGTTCATTCCCTACATCTCATATCCCTCTCTGTCTGCAACAAATTAAAATAAATGAAACTCTGATGGTCTGATTTTGATGGAGTACTCCACAGGTCTGCTAATTGTTTTCCCACGAATCCGTGCTTTTAGAACTCGAGCTGGATTTTAGTTGGAATAGTTCTGAAAATCTATCAGGGTCAAGAGGCATGGCTTGCCAGTAGCAGAAAGGTACAGAGGAATAGCTAGATGGGTATGTGCTAACTCTTCAGGGTACAGGAAAATGTCCCAGAGAAGTTATTTCTCACCTGACTTTCGCCCCTGCTCCAGACACAGACTCTAAATATCCCTTCTCCCTGCCTGACAGCAAAAGAGAGAAGCAGCAGCTTCTGTTGCCTGCAGAGAGGCTGCAACGAGGCAGGATGGGTGCTTGCTGTCCCAAGGACCTTCTCATTCCGTTTTAGGAGAATAACCCTAAAATTAACCAGTTCTAATTGATGGGAAGAGCAGAGAGTTTTGAAAAACTGTGTCTTAATGAGACTGCTTCTTCTCCTTGTTCGTAAAGCTAAGAAGCTGCCTGCCCTAATCAGGGCACGTGGAGAAAGGTTTCTACGAGCAAGAGAGACAAAAAGGTCTGTCAGGAGAGGATTAGCTGGAGCAGAGCCTGCCTCTGAGCAAGACAGAGGGCGAGGCGACCTTGCAAAGCCTGCCTGGGCTATTTTCTAGAGCTCTGGGAGGAAGACTGCAAAGCCAGTGGTGACAGAGGAGAGCAGCACTGAGGGAGGAAATTAATTTTGCTCTAATGCCTGCTGTTGCTTACGCAGCGATGAACAGCGGCTGCCTCTAGCCCTGAAATCCCCCAGCTGTCCCCATCCCCATCGAGCATGAGCAAGTCAACTGGAGGCTTTTTAACACCAGGAGGGGAGCGCTGCCCTTGCTCTGTGGCCTACTGGGAAGTGTAGTTCAGCGCCTGCATGGCCATTTCGGAGCAGCCTTTACCTCTGGTTTGCAGAGCCCAAGGCTGAGGGGAGAAAATTTCGGGCGGCAGGGTTGGGATGGCTCCTTTGGTCTACCTGCTGCTTGCATCAGTTGACCATCCCTCTCTGGAGCGTGGGGCCATGAGATATTCCCCCTCGGCTGGGGGGAATGAGGGGAAGAGCTGTGGGATGCCCTTTCTGGCATGCTGATCTGCAGCCCCAACAGAGAAAGAAAACCTTGGCAGCAAGGGGCTTGCCGAATCCCACCCCCAGCAGAAATGAGAGCGGGTGCAAGAATGTCCCGCTTTGAGGTAGAACAGAACCAAACAGGAGGCACTGCTGGAAATGAGGAGCCGGCCGTGCCTAACAGCAAGCATGTGGTGGGAGGCTGTCCCCGGCAGGGATAAGTGCCCAGGGCTGCCTCGGTGCAGGGCCACCCCGAACTTGTGCTTGCATGCCCTGCTGAGTCAGGGCCAGTGGCAGGGGGGGTTAGCTCGGCTTTCCCGAGGGAAGGGCTCACACCGACACATCATCCACCAAAAATAAAGTGAGCACAGAGCTCCAAACCATGCTTACCAGACTGGTGGAGGGGAGAGCGAGTAGTGGGCATCTCTGGTTCAAATGCCTCGGAGATGCACACCACCTGCAGGACAAGAGGAGGGCAGGAAGGGCTCAGCCAGTCGTCCATGGATGCGAGCGTGTGTCTAACCCTGACAAACCCAGCAAATCCCCAGTACCTGGCAGAAAAAGAGATGGGTTTGCAACACTCTGGAGTCTGGGGCACATCTTGAAGAACATCAGGCTGGCTGGATTTGGGGTGTTCTTCCCAGATGGAAAATCTTAACCGACTCCATGACTTTTCTTTATTTCACTGAAGTTTTCTTTCTTTCACTACGGAGATGTGAGTTGCATCCAGACTGCACCTCCCCATTTTCCTCCTCAAAACAATAATGGCCTCATTTGCTAGAGGCACTATTAGAGTATTAAGTGAAAATGAATTAAGTTTAATTCAATTGTTATTTTAGGAGCTTTGCCTCGTCAGGGTTTTGCAAAGCTTCATTCTTCCACTCACTGGAGACCGGCTTTAACACGCCCCTGCTGAGTTGTTGCTGCAAGCCACAAACCCATCACACTGGGAGTTTTACTTAATGCTAAGGGTTGGATTTTATTTTGCTTAATGTCAGAGTCTGCCTGCCAAGCTGCTGGGGGAGAGGGGAGAGCCAGAGACTGGTTAGCTCAAGTCCATCATACTCAGCTTAGAAATACAAGTGACTGTCTGGCTGGTGATTTCTTAGGCAAAACCCCAGTGCTTATTTGTCCAGAAAGCAACATGTCACTGTTCTCCTGCTTCAGAGAAGCCTCACCTGCTCATTGCGTTGGTTCTCAATCTCCTGGATCTTCTCCATCCACTGTGGTATGCTTTGGACCACCAGCACAGGAGGGTGGGGGCTGCCAGGGGTGGGAAGAGCTGGAGGAGGATTGGTCCTCACGTGCAGAGCACTCATCTTACCTGTGCGTTGCTCTTTGGATTGACTTTAAATGCAATAGAATAGCCCTGGAGAGCATCAGGGTCTGCCCTGGTCAGAAACTATTCCCCATCCCCAGGAAGGCATCAGCTCCACCCAAGCCAAGGAGAAACTTTGGAAAGAGGGAGAAGAGGAGAGAAGAAAGAGAGAAAGCAGTGACAGAGGGACCTGGACTGTCTTGGGACTGATGCTCGTGCCTTTGCTATGTGGGCTAGCAGGCATGCTGCTGGGTGCCCTTAAGCACATGGGGTTTGATACGGCATTTGGAGAAAATTCATGTCCCTGCACAGGGACAACGGGCAATGAGGGAGACCCTGACCCAGAGAGGCGAGAAGAGGGGCACGGGCTCCACCAAAACCCAGCGAAAGGACATTTCAGATGAGCCGTCAGCTCCTACAGCTTGTGCAGTTGAGCTGTGAGATCCATCACATCTCTCCTCCCTTCCACTTCTGGTTCCTATAGCAGAGAGGGAGAAAGGACAGGACCCCAAAGATAAATGCCCGCACATGGTGCCGGGATGGCTCGGTGTCGGTGGCAGCAAGCAGGAGGAAGGAGCACTGAGAGCAGGGCTCTCCCAGCCCCTAACCTTGCTGAGAGCCAGCACCCGGGATTTATGGAAGAAAAGCTTGGCAGTGACCTCTGATCCACTCCAGCACCGAGCGCGGACTCGGATGGCATTACAGCGTGATGTACGGCCAGTGGGTCTGCCGGGCAGTCTCTTGTGAGCGATGGCTTGCGATATTTCTGGAGTTTATACCTAGCTCTCCAGCTCAACGGGCTTTCTGGATATGATTTGTACCGTGTGTAGCTCTATAAATATTGAGCTCAGAGCATTATATATGGCGACAGCCCTACAGCACTCCCGGTGATATATCCCTGCGTTTGCGGTTGTAGGCGAATAATTTTAGTTTGAGTGGTGTGGCAATGAGAACAAGGAGGAAGTAAAATAAAAGGGTAATTCAAGCCCAAGTGAACAGCAGGGAGCGTGCGTGAGGCTCGGCTGATCGTTCAAAGCCTCTCCCACCAAATCACTCAGGGATGTGATGGCCGGAGTCATTTCCCAAATTAGTTATCTTGTCCCTGCGAGCTGCTGTCTGCAAAATAAAGAGATGTCACCAAGGACCCCCGCCCGGGGTTTTGCTGTGAGGACGTGCTGCAACAGGGCAGGCAAGGAGCAGGAGACAAGGCTGGTGCTCCGAGGACAGGGTCAGACCCTCCCAGACATCCCTCAGGTTGGAGCGTGGGGAGAACCTAGGCTGTTAATATCAGCCTCTCACCTCCCATTCTCCTGGAAAGATGCGGCAGCATTGTCCTGGGAATCCGGCATGACAAACAGCTTGCAGACCACCTGTAGGTGTGGGGACAAGAGCATTTTTCTGCTACAAATAGGCATGTTGCTTAACCCACCCGGGATTGCTGCAGCCCAGGTGTCACTTCCCCACCCATAAATCCCTCGGCATTCCCTCCCTCCACCCAGGAAATGAGCAAAGAGGGTTCAGATCCATGCAGCTACTTAACCCATTCAGGCAGACGGCAAGGTGGAGCCTTGGAACAAACTCCTGAGCGTGATGCTGGAATGACCAAAAGCCCATCTCCAGCAGAAAATATAGACCAGGTTTCATGCCACATTCAATTCACTGTAATACTTCAAGGTGCTTATGTCCAGGCAGGGCTGGCCCAGACTGGCAGGTTCAGAGAACCCACCTTAGACCATTAAAATTAATAATTTCCAACTTGGCATCAGAGCTCAGCGCTTCCACGGGAAGGGCCCGTCCTTCAGCCCTGCATCTCACCACTGCAGGTGGCAGTGGGATGGCCAGGTGACGCAGCACCATGTCTCTTGGCAAGAAGTCTGAGGCAGAGCCTGTAATAATTAATCTTTAATTGTGGAATAGGTGAATGCACAACCTCTCAAGGAATGGGATTATGAGGGAGGGAATTATATCTATTATATTATATTATAACTGGATGGACCCAGGCCAGTGACACACTTTCCAACAGCAACCAGGCTGCACCAATGCATGTCAGGGGTGCCTCATTCCAGTACAAATGCCATGATGGGCCCATTATACTTACATGTCTGTCACTGTACTGCCACAGACCAGAACCCATGGTGCTGTCACTGACAATTCCCAGAAATCGCCACACTGTTCCCAGTTTCCGCATTGGTGTATTTTCACAAGACCCTCTAGGAGGAATTCAGCCTAGTTTGTTACCAGTGAATAACCCCAGCAACAGACTAACACAAAGGAGCTGAGGACATGGTCCCATCAAAGCATTGGGTGATGCAGGCAACAGGCCAAGAGCAGGAGAGACCATTTACAAGGAGCTGGAGTAGTTTGCTCTGATTTTGTGAGGAGATGGAAGGTCAACAGAGAGCAATAGCCCTTCTCAGTGGCTTTACATCAGGACAGGGAGTGCAGATGTTTGCAACCACAACTATTGCAGACACAAAGGTTGTGAGAATTGATCTCATTTCTTCCTCCAGAAAAGATTTAAGCTACATGGTAACAAAACCTACTTCCACTGGAAGCTGCTGCTTTAATCCAGAAGAGACACAAAAGGCTCAGTGAGTTCAGGATTTGACACAAAGCAATTTGGGGTTAAAGTTGCAACTTTTAACATGGGAGAAGCCTTGTAGGGAGGGCAGGTTCTCCATCGTAAGGGTCTTTTAATCGAATGTGGACATCCCTCTAGGAGATTTGCTGCAAGTCAAGAGGAAGGAGTGGTCTGAAGCACAAACTAAGGGGCAAAAATGTCTGGGAGATCCAGTAGAAGAACTGTTAGAAGGATCAATTCTGGTCACAACACACATTAATCTCTCACCCAGATGAGTCGCCAAAACAGTTCATATTCCTACCTCCATTCCTGGATCTCTACCCTATGTGGAGAGACCCAGCAATGCCAGGCTCCAGGCTGTGTGATCCCAGGAGATCAGCATCCCACAGAGGAATTTGTCCTCCTGCTGCTGCTGGGGCCATCTCGGTTCCGTGACTCTGTGGCCTGATGAGGGCTGTGGTGAAGGTATGCTGTAGACACGCTCACTCACCCTCCTGCTTCCCCACTTAGTGGTACCCATATCTTCCATCTTACCAGTGGCTGAGATGGGAGACATCCTGCTGAGACCATCTCCGTAGCCTGTTAACTAGATTTACGCGATGAAGAGCCTGATTCTTTAACTGCTGAGCTCTTTCTCTCACACCTCTCGTTGTCTGTGCTGGTCTCTTTTCTCTCCAAGAAATACAGATTGGTTGTGGCTGAGCTGTCACTATCCTCTTTGGTCCCCAGACCACTCTGATGACTTGCACGTGACACTTCACTTTACTCTTACCTGAAGCAGCAAAATACACCTATGAGGAGAAATTAGCTGCTTCAGTGATGGAGCTCAGTTGCTTGGGAGATTCCCAGTGCCTCCAGCACAGTGGGTAAATGAAGCAGCTCACCCAGCAAGTGTCTTCCAAGAGGAGCGTGGCTTGGGGCAGATGTGCCCATAGCTCAGCACTCTGCCTCCCCAGACATCCCCCCGGAACGGAGGACTGCACCAAACCGGGCTTACCTGCAATTTATCCCACAGCTTTCCCCCTGCTGCAGGAAATTATGTGCTTCAGCAGGTTTGCTGTGCATTCCCCTGCCCTCCTTCCTACCAAACCCAAACAGTTTCTTACACTTCCCAGCTTTTTTTTTCCCCATTTTGTACTTTAGCAAGCAGCCTCAGCGTCACCCTGCATACCTGGAGAAAGCAATCCTTGGCTGGCGCAGCTATGGCTGGTGGCGTAGAAATGCAGCCTGGCTCCTACTGCCCTCCCAGTCCTCCAGGCAGCCCTTTTCTTCCCAACTCTGACCAAAGGTCTTTGTGGGACAAAGACAGCAGTCACACGGTGGAAGCTGTGAAACCCACTGTCAGGTCCCCATTCCAGGCTGGCAGGGGACTGCTGCCAGCACTCCTCTGCCTCAGGGAAATCCCATTTTGGGCAGGGAGGACACAGGCAGGGAGAGCAGAGCTCAGCCTGAGCTTTAGGAGAGCCCAGGGAGCAGCTCTAACATCACCAAAATTTGGCCAAAATTGGGCCAGAGATGACAAAAATTCTTAGAATGACAGATAGACACACCCACAGACTCATCTGAATGCACCCACACACTCAAAAGTCTTGCTTTTGTTTGGAAACCAGGCTAAAAAGAGGAAACAAAATTTCAGCATATCCTTTTAGATCACAGTTTGGCCTCTGCCTGCTGGCACCATTTCTCTACTAAATGCACTGTGGAATAAATGTCAAGTGATGGTAGAACATAAATAATCCCTTCTTGGAGAGAATGACTTTTCTAGTGAATAAATGCGGCTTTATAAAGCAGTAACTTGTTAAACAGACACACACATACATGAGCAGACCCCCATTAAAGTAATTTGATGTGAGCCAGGGAAAAGTGTCTCTAAATCACATAATTATTTTAAGAGACAGAGACACATTTGCTTAAACTGGTTCAAATCACCTTTGGGTAGGGAGGAGAGAGGCTTTGTGTCTGCACCATTAAATGCTTCGATTTCCTGCAGCTCACCCGAGACTCTTGTTTTAATAGCATTAAACCTATGAATACGTGATAATAAAATACAGGTGTTTTCCTTGAGCTTTATTGGCTTCCTATGCCACAAAGAGAAAAATCACCACTTCCTTGTTTACCTGCTCAAGCATTTCTTGGGTTTCTATTTTTTCTCTCCTGGGAGAGCTGATTAATTCTTGGCTGCCCAAGAGAGCTGCTGCCATCGCCTGCTTTGTCCAAAGCTCATCCCTATGTGCTTAAAAAATCCCGGCTGCTTGACCAGAGAACTTACTGCAGCCTGCCAGCCAGGAGGTAGGGGTGGGTGGCCGGGAGAGGGATGGATCCAGACCACTTTCTCCACACCTTGCTGGAGCTCAGGGAGTCGGGGGCTCGCAGGGATCTCGGCTTTGTGTCCCCAGTGTGGCTGCAATCCCCGAGTGGGGGTCCTGCACGCATTCACACACACCGTCCTGACACTGCCCAGCTCACTGAAACGTCCTTCAGACCTAACCATGCTTCACAAGAAGCATCAGAACATGGGACACCCCATGGAAAATCTCACTTCTAAACCCTGGTGGGGAATCCATCCCCTGAATTTCTCAGTGCTGGGTCTAGCTGCCATCCGGAGGACCACGCTCGGGGCCGGGCTGCGCTTCTTCCGGACCTGCCATCCCAATGCTCCCAGTCTGAGCCACCCCCTGGCTAGCCTGGGACTCGGCTGCCCCGTGGGGACCCCCACCCGTGTAGATGGGGCGGGAGGCAGCGCCGTGCGGCCGCTGCCGTGGGGCACCTGTGGATGAGGCGGCAGCCGGCGCTCTCCGGCCCCTAGATGGAGCTCGGCACCCACCGTTCGCTCCCGGGCGCCCCCCCGAAGGGCTGGCAGCCGGGGGGGGGCAGCGGCTCGGGCAGGGATGCTCGCCGGCAGCTTCCCACCCCAGCACAGGGGAGGGTAGAGAGGCTGGGTGTCCCCCCCGGTCCCGCGTGTCTTCCTCACCCGTGGGTGTTCACACCTGGCCGGAGAGGTGGCCACGGGGACACCTTTTCACTCCAGCTGGTGTGCACCATCCTGCCGCTCTGCAGCTCACCACGCACCCGGATCACCTGTGGAGGGGTGGTGCCATGGGGTCTGGGGGGGAAACACCGGTAGCTTTGACCCTCATTTGTCTCAAGGCACTTGTGTGAGGGGGTGTCTTGCCCTGGACCCCATCCTTTGGGGCAAACCAGAGAGCCAAGCGCCCCTCTGTCCATCTCCTGCAGAGGGGCCTGAGGTCCCCTGGCTCCCATCCAGAGAACATCCACAGGCCCTGAAGATAAAGGCAATGAAGAGGGGGTTTGCCAAGACTGAAATGGGGGGTCCAGCACGAGGAAAGAAAGGAGGACTGTGGGGTCAAGAGCCATGCAAGGCACCACCTCTAGGGCTGCCAGGCAACACTCACCCAGCCCCCACCGCCCCATCTCTTGTATGGGGGAGTCTCCACTCCCCCCATCCCACCAAGGCCAGTTTGTGCTGTGCTATCAGCCACAGCCAGAGTTTCCTCTAGGAAGGGGAGCAGGCGCTGGAGTCAGGACCTACCTCCTGTGATCCCACTCGTCGTCAGCAAAGAGGGAGGAACCGGCTCCTGAAACACAGGAGACGTTCAGGAATAGCACACTGTTCCTCACTCCTGGCCTCTTTTGGCAGTGTCTGTGGCCACAAGCTCTCTCAGGAAACCCTTTCCACCAGATAATGTTAGAGCCGTGTCTCTGCCTGTCCCTGGGCTTTCTCTGCCCCAGCTGTGGTGTCTTTCCCCAGGGGGTGGCACACACACGTGCAGCCTGGGGTCCCAGCACGGGCACTTGTGCTCCCTCGCCTGACTGCCACCAGTCTTGCTGCCGCCCACGGTGTGTGGCACAGCTCTGCTCGAGGGTACGTGTACCCCCAAATCCTCAAAGGACCAGGCCTGGAGGGAAACTGCATGGGAACTGCTGTGGGTCCACCAACAGGTCCTTCTTGCCTCACTCCCCAGAGAGCACACTCCACTCTGCGTCCCAACTCCTTCCTGGACGCGGTGGTATGAGCCACGGCCAAGGCAGGTTTCCGACCTGTCATAACAACCGATAAGGTTTCAACATTTATTTTCACTCCATCCCAAAATGACAGCCAGATCTCTTCAAGTGTTTCCACGAGGACGGGGGGCAGTGGGGAATGCCCCCTGCCCAGATCCCTCCCTTGCCTCTGAGAGCAGCCATGGGCAGGGATCTGGGATGTGTCCCTCTGCAGTCGCAGGGGTTCCTCACACGGCAGGAGAGCACCGCCTGGCAGTGGCAGAGACCCAGCAGGGTTGTAAATGTGTAAAAAAACTTCCCGGAGCTTTATCCTGGAAGGAGGGCAGTGCCCTGGACACGGTCCAGCAGTTGTCGCCATGCCGCACACTTGTGTCACCAGAGGGTGCCACAGCCAGGACCTGCGTCTCAGCAGCAGCCTCGTGATGTGACATCTCCAGACCTTGCGAGCTCCTCCAGTACATGCCACCTACGGCAGGGCCAGGTAGAGTCCCTGCTGGGGGACAACCCTCTTCTGCCCAACCCAGGCTTCTGCTGGACCAGGACCCCAAGTCCCAGGTGGCCTCCACCGCTCGCCCCCATGGCCCGGACACCGGCAGAGACTTGCTGCCTTTTTTTTTCCTGCAGCTTTCAAAAGAGCTTATTTCCAGTACATTGTGATTCCCAGGGACCTGCTGGCATTTGTCCATTTCTCCCCAAGCCTGGCCTGGGAGGATGCTCCCTTTTCCCTCAGGCTCCCTGTGAAAACAGCCAGATCAGCAGGGGACGCTCTTACCCCTGGAGAGGAAGAGCTGTGCAGAGGCCTGGCCACAACTCCGTGCACTTGTGCTCGCTTCTTCCCAATGACCCTGAGCAAGCCCCTTCCCCACCTATAGCTCTTTTTTCCCCCCCTTTGCCACTTTAAGTTGGGAGATCGGGGTCAAGCCCTGCCTCTCAGCACATTTACGTCCAACATACCCGACAGCCCAGGTTGGGTCTTGCTCCTGCTGACCACCAGCGTCACAAAAACACTTTCTAGATGAAAACCCAGACAGGAAGACTCTGGGTAGCCCTGACACACGCACAAAAGCCAAGCATCGGCAACAGTATGTACCAATTGCTAGACAAAGTGGCTTTCCAAAAAAATCCTCTTGCTGAGACAGGAAAGCCCCTGGGAAAAGGAGCTTTTCTCCATGTTTTCCTCTATCCCTGCCTTTGTACCGTTTCCCAACCATAGCTAAAAAAAGTGTATACTGATTGATATTTTTTAATCACTGCTTTGTTATTTTTAGGCGGCTGCAGTCTAGGAAAGACAGACAGTTAACCACAGCTCTCAGACCAGCGGGTTTACATTCTTTGCAGGCAACAAGAAAACGAGTTTCCTCAAGCCTTGCTCCTTCCTGCTCAAGAATTAGAGCGGGGACTTCCCATCTATTTCGGCTCACTTTATCTTTGCTCCAGAAGCAGAAAGGCAAAGGGTGGCTGAGCGGAGGGTAAGTACTGAATTTCCAGCCCCAAGGAAGCGCAGGGCAGGGGTTTGCCGCTCTCTGCAACAGGGGGTTCGCACACCTTCGGCACTCAGGGTTTCAGCTGGAGGTTTTGGCGTGTAATTGGGACTTACACAGCTAAGAGCTGCCGGAGCCAGCCCCAGGCTTACCACGACTAGCTGAAGAAAAAAAAGAAGAAAAAAAAAAGCCAAAAATTAATTTCTAGACTTGGAAAAATCAAGATTTTTTCAGTGCCTCTGGAGAAAAAAAAAATAAAATCTGAATACAGTTTTAAATACAGTTTTAACTTTGACTTGAATAAATGTATAGAATAAATTTAGAGCTACCAAAACAACAATTAATTTCTGATCAATGGAAAGAAATAGGGGTAAAGAACCTCTGTCCTAATCTTGGGCAAGCATTGACACATCAAACAGAAATTTCTTACTGTAACAAAGGCAAAAATACTACTAATAACAATAATTAAAACCAAAAATAAATCAAAGTCCCAACCAGCTTTACAAACAAAAGGTTTACAAAAACAGAGACAATCTGGCTTGCTGTGATACTCTATAGCTTTGTGTGCTTCTCTTCTTCCCTTAATGTTTGTTTAAAAAAAAATAATTTTACATCTAATTTTTCTTCACAAATTAAGACCTTTTAATTTAGAAAATTTCCAAGTGGGATATTTTGATAATTCCAAACCTTATTTCAGAAGCGTTTTTCAAATAAGTGGCCATCAAAGCTCGCTGTTGCACAAAGAAATCAGTGTCACTCAGCCAGTCTGCTTCTGGCAGGGGAGGGAGGAAAAAAAAAAAAAATTAATTCAAAAAGTTCCAGCTGTCCCAGAACCCCAGACAGGGCTGGCTTTTTACTGTAACCCAAACAGTTTTCTGCAAAGTCATTTTCACAGTTTTGTCAGTAAATTGGCTTGTGTTTTGCACCCCATCTAGCCTGCCCGTAAGCTGTCCTCGGCAGCGAGGAGGGGGCTGTCTCCCGTGGGGCTGGGCTCCCCCTGACACCCTGCCGAGTCAGCAGCCCCCGTTTTAAGCTTTTTTTTTTTTTTTGTCTTGGTTAATTAGGAGCACATCCAAAAATACAGATCTACAGTCCCAATGAGGTAACAAAAACCTGTATGCGGGTGTTCACAGGGTTGGAACCTCTCTTTATTATCAATTATACAAACTGTATTAGGGGATACATACACCCGCCTGGGTCTTCCTCCAGCAAACACCACGTGCAGGTGACGCTCACAAGATGCTACTACAGGGAAAATAGCATTAAATATACAACCAACACCCCATAGATGGGGTGATGCAGCCTAAGAAAAGCTGTCTGCGGTCTTTATGAGTACTCACATAGAAATTGGGGAATTCACATACCGCAAGGGGCCAAATGTGCTGGCCCACGCCCAGGAAAAAACTCCAGTTGCAGGCTCCATTCAAGGCATGAGGCTCCAGGAAAGACCCTTCAGCTCTTCCCTAGGCCCATCCCTCTGCAGAGATCAGCCAACTGATCCTCGTTTGGATGACTCATGTGCTTAACTAATTGGCTAAATGGGGGCCAGACCTCTGGCTCCCTCCTGCCCACATAGTTTGCTGAGCTGGGACCAAACCCAGACGACCGCAGCCCCTCCAGCTGGGCTTCGTCTCTTCCAGCTCCGCACAGATGTTTAATACTCCGCTTGCTTGTGCAAAGAGGGTCTTTCTCCCCCCACCCCACCCCTCAAATTTTGCCTTTAAAAGCTCAGCACATCTATCACCAGCCCAACATGATGGAACCCTTGGTCCCTGGCAGCGCTGCAGGCAATAAAGACGTGCGGCCACCCTCTCCTGCAGGTTTCCCTTTCCAGCCCGAGTTCTTCTTCTAACTTGGTCAGTATTTCCTAGATACAGGCAAACAGTGGAAAAACATTTCTTCCCAACTCCCATTTCACGTCTGGGATTCACTGTATTCTGAGGCAGAGGGAAGGGTGAAATGACTTTCGAGGTGTCTTAACTTAATTTTATTCCTGTTCTCAAATAGGTATAATAGGAAAATTTAAATTAGCCTTCAAAATGGTACGGATGGCCCCAGGATATGGCTGAGGTGATGCCAGTCTGCAAAACATATCATTATGTGTCACCGTTTCATGTCATTGCTTATTGATTTAATTCCATCATATTTCAGGCAGGCAACTTTTATTGTCTGGGTACAGATCATCATATTAATAACTGGAAGCATGTATGCAGATAGCAAAAACACCTCCTGCCACTAAAATAATTTTTAAAATGAATCCAGGAGAAATATTTTAAGAGAAACCCCTTCCAGAAGCAATTGTTCCAAGGACAAGAAAGACCGGACGACTATTTTTCTGGTTCCAGTGTTACATATATTGTAATTTCATACCAAGATTTCTTTTTTTTCTCTTTCTTATGGTCTTTTTTTTTTTTTTTAACAGGAAAGATTGATAAGAAAAGGAGGAAGCCAACAGTTTCAAGAACAAGGTGTAGCTAAACATTATATCTAAACACATCCTTTGAATGTGCATTATCATACATTCAACTTTGCTACAGAACATTTTGGAATATGAACTGAATAATGCGGATATTATAAAATGGCTGTCTTGGAATTAAATTTTAAGATATTGATGTGTCATAATAATAAAATAGAAAACACTTTAATATCAACAGTGAGCTCCATCATCCTTTTCTTTGTTATTATTTTGTTGGTTCTTTTTCCTACACAGAAACCTTGAAAAAAACCCATATATCACAACAAACTGTAAACTGTTAAAGATTTGTACACAGCAAGGCCTCCTGAAGGAGCAAGCCCTAATCCCACTATTATCTTTGTAGTCAAAATTGGGCACATGTTAAATAATTAGCTTAATCAGCTCCTAAAAATCTGTCTGGGGTGTGAAACAGAATTCAAACAAAAGACTTCTGTGAAATTTATCTTGGGAAAAAATAAAAGGCATTTTATTATAGCAGTTTTTTGGGGCACATCTTTTAAAGAGATCTCCAAAAAACCTGGCTTTCTGTATTTACTTATTTTCCTGTGGGGGTTTTTTTCCTTGGGTTTTTTTTTCTTTTTTTCTTTTATTTTCCTTTTTTTTCCTTTTTCTTCCTTTTTTCCCCCCCAGTTTTCTTTCTTTTTTGGTTTCTCATCCCTCCGTCGCTGCAGATTTTTGTCCGCGTTCGCTCTTGTGTTGGACAGCAGGATGGGAAAATCCTGCAGCACCGTAAATTTTCAGCCCGATCCTGCAATAACGGATTTTGGATAAAGCAGGCTATTCATATGCTCCCCCTCCCCTAACAAGCTCCCAACAACGCTGCCCCCAGAGGGTACCCAGCTCCCAGGAGCGCTATCAAACGCTGGGTGACAAAGGCTCGGGGTATTTCGTGGCCCGTGTCCCCCAGCCAGCCTGGCTCCCAGCACCACATCAGGGGGTCCCGACTCCTGGCCGGCCGTGCTTTTCAGTCCTCTCCTCCAACATTGCCTTTACCAGGCAATTCCCAGTGCTGCACGGAAACGCCAGGCTGAAGTCAACACAGTTTCCCCGGCCATAAGGCTGGGAATCTCCCCCAAGGAAGCCGATGGGTCTTTTCCCACCGGTTTGATTTTTCCTCTGAGAAAGGCTCTCCTAGCTGGGGACAATGTCCCTTAGCAAAGCCCAGCATGAATAAAAAACAAGGTTCCTAGAATAATTCCCTGCAAGGTTGCCTCTAAAGTGTACTCTTGTCGATTTCTTTATATCCAAATGCTGCTTTCTATATAAAATTTCAGACACAAATATCTCTAGATCCACCCCCCCCCCAGCCCAGCCGAGACCCCACTCCAAGGTCTTCTCTGAGAAATTATTCAACACATGTGTCCAAGGCCAAGCCCCTGCGCAATTCTTGCCCCCTCCCCAGCAATGCTGCGATTCAAGCAGGTGCTAAACGCACTGCTGGGTCGAAGCCTGAATATGTTTAGAGGATCAGGGATCAAAATTACCTCTGGAGCTTCTGAAGTCAAGTGCACCTGAGCAAAGTCAAATGGAAATGCTAACTCTACTTTCATTTCAAAGAAACGGCCAAGGCTTCAGCATTAGCTCTGACACGCTGTCTCCTCTCAGGAAACTAATAGACAGGGAAGAGCAAGGCTTTAAATGATTTATTCAGTACCCTGGAGATTTTTTTTTTAATTTTATTTTTCGTTTCCACATAAATTACACAAGCACTTTATAAAATGAATACACATAAACCACCTTGTAAGTGCATAACTTAAAAAAACCCAAACAAATGAATGCCTTTAAAAATCTCACTGAAAATAGGTTTTCCGATTGCTTGTTTGTACTAGCTGCTTAAATTGGCAGTGCTGTTTTAGATTATAAGTAACTGAAAAATATATACTGTATATATATCTCTATATATTCCTGGCATTTGCTATAAGAAGTGCTTTGTTTAATTGTGTCTCATTCCCTCAGTACAATTAAAGAAACAACTAAGTTGAGAGTGAAATTGATTTTTTGCCATCAGGAATTGCTTTCTAAAGGGAAACAGGTAAAATAAAACATCGGACAACATTTTGCAAATGATATGGAAACAATCCACGGAAAGAAACTGCATTACCCCCACAAACTGCCACCAAGGTCTTCTCGTTATTAAAATACACGCTGATGGGCACAGAGTCCGTGGCAGCCGGGGACAGTTTGGGCTCTTCATACAATTGAGATATCATATTTACCGTCCTCAGGAGTCTGTCAGATCCTTCTCTTATTCCCTCCTCGCAAGAAAAAATTAATGAAAAAGGGGAGGAGAGACGGTGAGGTGAGATCTGAAGGGTTCCCATCTGGCACAAGCAGAAATTGATGCTGTTTCCTCCATTTGTTGCATCCCCGAACGTCTCCGGCGCAGACGACCTGAGGAGGCTCACGGCAGAGACGTGCTTTCCAGGGAGCCTCCTCCTTTTGTTTCAAGCCATCGGTCCAAAGTATACACATATATATATATACATTTTATATATATATATATACACACACACAGATATATAGGGGTGACCCCAGGCTTTGCGCTGCCGCCAGCAGAATCCAAAGGAAGTTTTCTCTCCCCTGTCAGGGTGAACGCCGGCAGCCGTGTCTCTCAGGGCTGGCTTTTTTGTCTGGCAGCACGTCAGCAAGTTCACGGTCGGCACCAGAGACTTTCAAGAGAACAAAAGGACTGAGAGGAAGGAAGACACCACCGCTGCTCCAGCAGTCCCAGGTGGGAAGAGTTTTTGGGGTGGTTTCCTTTCCTTTTGGTCCTCGTGGAGGGTATCCCCAGCCAGCCGCATGGGATGCACGTGTGGCCAGAGGACCGTGGGATGCCAGCCTGCCCCGGGGACAAACAGGGATGCCACACATCCCACCAGGGATGCCGCATGTTCCGCCGGGAACAGCCCTGCCGGCAGAAGGTGCACGTGCCACCGGCGGGTGCCAGACTTATTCGCAAGCGGAGGCGACGGTGGTGACGCTGGTGATCTTGGTGGAGTCGTCAGACCAAGGCTGGAGGTTCTGGAGGGCGAAGAGAGAGGAGTTGTGGACGCAGATGGGGTCGGCTTGGATGGGCTGGTTGATGGTTTTTTGGAAGGCCTCCTGCTGCAGCTGCATGAGGATGCGGTTTGCTTGCTGCCGCTCAGCCTCCCGCTCCTCCGCCGTCTGCCTCCTAGGAGAGAGGGAGCAGTTAGGGGGGCCTGGGGGAGCAGAGAGAGGGCATCTCTGGAGAGAAAAATGTCACACTGGGTGCTTAGAGCTGGGTGGGGCAGGAAAAGAGGGTGCATAGCCATGGCGTGGTCCCACATTCCCTGCACAAACTGCCATTAAGTCCCATAAACTGGGGGCTGGGGGTGTCTCTCTTACTGGCCCCAGTGAAAATCACTCCGATGAAAGAGAGCTGGGAAAGCCCACAGCTCTGGGGCTTTTTCTGTCCACGGGAAAAATCCAAGCAGAGCCAAGACATCCCGAGGGGAGCACAATGGGATTGCAAAAGGTGCGATTCCCTGCAAACATGCTCTGTGCCCAGCAGCGAGAGCCAAGCACACGACATCCCAGCAAGGAGCACGAGGTGGGAGCGAGGTGAGACATTCCTGACTGGTAGTGGGAGATGGGCAACCTCAGCCTAGGCATCCCCTTCCCTTCATCCAGAGGTGCCATCGCCGCCGCCGGGCTGTGGTGGCCAGCTGAAGAGAGGCTGGATGAAGGCAGCAACACATGCATGGCAGGCAGGACAAATACCAGCAAAATATCCGCTGAACACTAGAAAGACATTTTTAGCAGTATGAAGAATCAAAGCCCAGAACAAACTGTCTGGGCAGCGTGAAGGAGGATATTTTTAAGAACAGGTTGGGCATGTGTCTGTCTGGAATGACACCAGCAGGGCTGATCCTCCCAAGGGGGGGATTAGGGGGCCTGCAGGGTTCTTCTCCGGCATTGGTAGGATCCCAGCTCTGGGCTGTCTGGGAGGAAGGGATGGGATAGGTCGAAATGGCCTCAACACACTTAAATCCACAACGAAAATTCCAACCCCACCATGCTTGGATGGCGGGTCAGTCTGGAGGCTGCAGCCTGTGGTCACCTCTGGTGAACATCACCCGGCACCTTCAGCAATGCTGCCGGGAAAGCCTGGGGGCAGCTCACAGTGCCGGTCCCAGGATGATCCCCAAAGGACCCCCACCCTCACTCACGCCCCTGGGCCCAGTGGACGCTCTCCCAGCAGCTTCAGTGACTCAGTGACAGGGGAAACAGCAGCTTTTTAATTTAGCAACTCAGGGGGACATGAGATGTCTCATCTTCTTTGGCTGCGGGGATTGGAAGTGGCAGCTCCGAGCTCCGCGGTGACATCTCAGAATGCAGGGCAGGGGGTCCCTGGATCCCCACCAGGGAAGTGGGAGAAGTCTGGATGCGGGTGATGGGCCTTTGGGGCACTCCAGGCGTGCAGCCAGGGCTCCCGCACGGGAGCGGCTATCTTGGGGCTCAGCCCCTGCCCTAATCACTGTGTCACCATCGCACGTCAGACATCCCGGGGAGAGGGGGCTCGGAGCAGCACCGGCCCTCCCCACACAGCCCAGGAGCGGCTCTGTCTCTGCTTCAATGAATATTTAATGACTCCCTGCACAATGAAGAGATGCTCCGTGAGGGGGGAGGGAGCCCCACATTCAGGGCGGTCAGGAGCACGGTAGCTGTGAGCACCCGGCTCCCAAATATCTCCCTGCTCCAAGCAGCTGGCCCATTCATGCATTCATGTCAGGCTGGGATTTGCAGGTTCAAATCGTCTTGGAAGGAACTAAACCTTAATGCCCGTGTCTCAAGCAAGAGCCCAAATCAGGGGAGGGGATCACGCAGCCACCTCACTCCAGCAGAGACATCCAGCAAGGGGCAGTGGCCAGACTGTCCCCCCCAACTTGCCTTTAGTTAAGCCGTTAAATCCCTCAAAGGGCTTAAAAGTAACTCTCTCCTTTTGGATGTTCCCTGCTGCCCAGCTCACACCACGCCTGCGACTGGCTCCTTCCAACACCCGGTGCTCCGGGCCGGGACCCCAGAGGCACCCCCATCTCCACCGCAATGCCCAAGTGCGCAGACGCAAACAAGGCAGAGCTTTACAAACCCGAGACCCTCCGGCTCAGCCTGGCGGGGATTCTCCCGTGTCTAATACTAATACCACGGCTGAGGTCAGGCTGCAGCCTCTCCCTTCAGCAGAACCAGGATTTTGTTTCTCTTTACCCAGCTATTTTTTTGTGAAACATATGAATAGAAACGTCTGTATCCTCTGCTCCTCTGCCGGAGGGGCCTGAACTTAGCCAACAGGCGCAAAGAGTATTGACAGACAGATGGAGAGCCAGCCAAGCCGCGTTTGCCTCACTTCCTTAGGAAACCAGGTTAGAAGACATAGCTGACCCCGTTTTGCAGGCCACGGCAGGACTGTTCCTCCTCCAGGACTCTGCTCCTGGCTGACAGGGTTAATTCCAGCTAGAGACTTCCTGGCACTCAGGGAGCTGCTCTTCCATGGGCTCCTTAGCAAAGGACTTGCTAAGGGGGGGACTTGCCCACACCCTTGGATTGAAGTTCCTTGTCCCCCATTTCTTATCCAACCTCTGCATGCCCCAGCAATCCCATTTGGCCGTGGGGAGACACCAGGGAAGCCCTTGAAGAAGCTGCTGCCTTCCTGCACCCCAGCGCCCAGTGCTCGGCACCCACCAACCCCCCCCCCCCTTTTCCAAANCCCTTTCTCTAACCTGCCAGGGGAGCTGCCCCTCGCCCAGGTCTCCCCCTGCAGGGTGCCTGTCCCCAGCCCGGGGTTGAACAGGGGATGCTTCCAAGAGTGGGGTGCCTCCCACGGGGACACCCTGGGAAGCTACAGCCTGGGA
>VZSF01001816.1:30092-88340 GCA_013398295.1 Chionis minor
GCTCCTGCCCGCCCCCACAACGGCGCGGCTCCCGCCGCCGCTCCCCGTCGGGGCTCGCCGCCGTCCCGGGCCGGGCCGGGGGCTGCGGGACGCTGCTGCCGGGGAAAGAGGTGCTGGAGCCGCTGCGCCCCACTGCGGCCCCCCCGTGATACTGGCTGCCCCCACCGCAGGTCGCCCCCACGCAGCACTCTCGCACTGTGCACGTGTGTAATGTGCACACGCGTGCATCCACGCTGCATACATGCACACCCGCTTGCATGCGGACCCAGTGCGCTCACACAGCACACGCACCCACGGAATGCAACGCTGCCAGCATGCACGCTGCACATGTGTCCGTGCACGGATGTCTGGTTTGCACGCTCACCCCCATGCACACACCCACGTGTGCACGCACACCCTGCATTGTAGGCATGTGGCCTTCACACAAAAGCATTCACACGCACCGTGTGATTACACACGCGTGCCCTGCTCGCACACAGACCCTCAAGTTCGCGCACACTCACACAGGCTGCATGCATGCACACGCACAGGCATGTGTGCACACGGCTTGCACGCACGCCACACGCATACTCATATCCCCGGGCGCTGCATGCACACACAGAGCTGTGCACGCACACACACACGCATTTCCACACGTGTGTACACACACATTCACAGAGAGACACACGCGTGTGACCCTCCCAGGCCTCGCACCCCCACGCGCAGCCACCAATGGCCCCAGCAGAGCTGGTGGCAGCCAGACCTGCTCCCCCAGAGCTGCTCCCAGCACTTGTCCGCCGAGCCCCCCGAGCTCCTCACCTCCACTTGGTGCGCCGGTTCTGGAACCAGGTCTTCACCTGGGCGTCCGTCATTTTGAGGGCCTTGGCCAGGGCAGCGCGCTCGGCCGAGGCCAGGTACTTCTGGCGGTGGAAGCGCTTCTCCAGCTCGCAGATCTGCAGGCGGGTGAAGGAGGTGCGCGGCTTCTTCTTCTTGGGGGGCGTGCGGTTCTGGTAGGGGTGACCTATACGGCGTGTTACAGTGAAGGGTGAGAGGGCCACTGGGGGGGACACGGGAGGAGGGGGTGGGGGGGGGATGAGAGGCAAAGAAGCAAGCAGCGACACATCAGCAGAGGGGCTCCGGCTCCCGGGGGCTCTNATTCCCTCACACGAAAAAGTAATTGGGGAAAACTCGTCTCTCAGCCGGGCCGGGCCGGGCCGAGGCTCCGTGGAAATCAGCCCGGTGCCTGCCAGGGGAACGGCGCGTCCCTTCGCCCGCGGCCCTGCCCGAGCCAAGCGCCATCGGGCCGAAATTAAACGTGAACTTGCAAAAAGTCGGGCCTCGGTTTCCGCCGCCGGGAAGAGGAACCGGTGCGGGCGCTGATTTTTATCCCGTCGTAATTTCGTTGCCTTTTTTTTTTTTTTAATTTCTTTCTTTCTTTTTTTTCCTTTTCGTTATTCGAGTTTTCGCTTTGTTGGCGCCGAAAGACGAGCCCAGATACACCTGGAAACGGCGGCGGGCCGGGAAAGCGGCTCCAGCCCGAGGTCAGCTCGGAGTTGCAAAAACTCCTTTTTTGGCCGGGAAAGGTTGAGCCGAAACACACGGCCGGAGAAAAAGAGCCCAGTTACGGTACGCACGGGAAAAACGGCCGTGGGAGCGGCCGGCGACGGGCCGGCCTCGCCGGACGGGAGAGGGCCGGGGCCGCCGGGCCGGGCTGCGCCTCAGAAATAACCCTGTTTTAAAGGAAAGTTTCCCCGGGTGGCGGGGCAGCGGGGAGCGGGCAGCCGTGCCCGGGGATCGCGGGAGACGTGCGGAGTTCGCCGTCCCGTTTTTTTTCCCCTGCTCGCCTTTCCCGGGCCGCATCCCGGGGGAAAGGGGGGAAACCAACCAACCAAACCAAACCAAACAAACAAAAAAACCCCAAACCAAAACACCACAAAAGCAAACACAAAACCAACCCAACCCAAACAAAAACAACACAAACCCAACCAAACAAAAAAGGAAAGAAAAAAGAGAGAACAAACGAACAAACAAACAAACTAAAAAACCACCCCAAACCAACGCACTTAGAGGGGACTGAATGCGCCTGATTTTCCACCCCTTCTCGCTTCTGGCCTCCTCCAAGACCGACTTCCCAGGGCGATCCGGGCCGCCCGCCCTTTCCACCCGGGGCCGGATCCCGCTTTCCCCGGCGGGCACCGGCGGCCGCGCCGAGGCCGGGCGGCGGGGAAGGCAGCGGGGCGGCGGGAGCAAGGGAGGGAAAGGCGAGGGGAAAGGGGGGCCGTCCCGGTGTCCCGACTCACCTGTGAACCTGTCTTTTGTGTACCGCCTGTTGCTCTCCATCCAGGGGAAGGTGAGCCCCGTGAGACTGTTCATGCCGTTCACCGCCGGCACGGCGGCGGAGAGGGGCTGGTGCACGCCGCCGGCCACCGGGCGGTGGGCCGGGACGCGGATCACCCCCCCGGCCGAGCTCAAGGTGTTGCCGTTCATGCTCACCGCCATGTTCACGTTGTAGGAGCCGGGCAGGCCGCCCATGCTGCAGGAGGTGCCGGTGTAGGCGCCGGCCGCGCCGCCGCTCGCCCCGTAGCCGCCCGTGACCGTGTTGTAGGCGCTGCCCACGATGCAGCCCAGCCCGTAGTCCGCCGAGTCCTGCAGCCGCGGGTGGGACACCATGCAACTGCCCGGCTCCGAGGTGTTGAGGATCTGGTCGATGCCGANACAGGCGGGACTCGCCGGCTACGCGCTCGGTCCCATCGCGGCACGGCGGTCGCGCACCCCGAGGCACCCCAGCGCAGCCACGCACAGCCGCGACGCGGCGGGGACACGCTCAGCCCGAGGGCGCGACAGCAGAGCCATGCGCGGCCGCGGCGCGGGAGCTAAACGACCCCGCAGCCCCGGACGCGGCCGGCGTGCCCAGGCGAGGCGCGGGAAACGCACACTCGAGACACAACCACGCCACGCACCCCCACGGCACCCGGCAGCCTCCAGGAGCCGGGAAGCGACCCTCTCCCACCCACACCCGCTGGTCCCGCTCCGATGAGACCCAGCGCCCCCCACGCCACCAAGACGCGACTACCCCAATCACACACGCAGGTGCCCCTGGTGGGGGGCACCGCCGCGGGCGGTGGGGAACCGGGAGCCCCGCGGAGCGGAGCGCGGAGCGCGGCCGCGGAGTGCGAGTGCGAGCGCCCCACCGCCCCGCTTGCCCATCAATCAGGCTACCCCAGGCCTGCTGCTCCCGGGCCCTCACTCTCCATTGGCTGGATGCTGAAAGGAGCCGAGTGAATGACAGCAGAGAAGAGCACACGAGAAAAGGAGTTTCTTCTTCCCCAGCTCCCCCCGACATACACACACACACGAAAAAAACCAAACCAACACCCACCACCCGGCTCAGCCTTATAAAGTCAGTGCTGGGTGCGCACAGGGCATTGGGGTGGGTAAAGGAGCAGCGGCAGGTACTGGGCAGCGGAGGGGGACGTTTTGTTCTGCATTTTGTGGCCACGGGATTTTGGGGAGGGGGGGTTTGGCTGCCAGCTCCTGCGGGTCTGGGGCTGGCATGAGGCTGCGATCCCCATGGGCCACCAGCTGATCCCATGCAGGGGCTGAAGGTGGGGGACCCCTGGTCCTGGAGGGGTCCCAGACCTGTCGTGTCCCTTTTCTCCCCAGGGGTGTTCTCAATTTAAAAAAAAAATCAACACCTCTCAAAAAGCTACAGAGGAGGAGGGGAGCTCCCCCATCTCCAGACCCCATTATGGGGGCACGAAGGCAGTCAGGAGGACCCCATGGGTGCCCAGGCTGTGGAAGAGACATGAAGGGAGNTTGAGGATCTGGTCGATGCCGAAGCTGATGGGCTCGGCTTGGCCTTGGTGCAGGTGGTGAGCCCCGAGGTGCTCCATGCCGCCGCCCGCCAGCCGCCCCGCGGCCCCGGAGCCACGCGCAAGGGCCGCCGTGGGGCAGCGGGGCCGGACCTGCGCCCCGGGCANGCCACGCACCCCCACGGCACCCGGCAGCCTCCAGGAGCCGGGAAGCGACCCTCTCCCACCCACACCCGCTGGTCCCGCTCCGATGAGACCCAGCGCCCCCCACGCCACCAAGACGCGACTACCCCAATCACACACGCAGGTGCCCCTGGTGGGGGGCACCGCCGCGGGCGGTGGGGAACCGGGAGCCCCGCGGAGCGGAGCGCGGAGCGCGGCCGCGGAGTGCGAGTGCGAGCGCCCCACCGCCCCGCTTGCCCATCAATCAGGCTACCCCAGGCCTGCTGCTCCCGGGCCCTCACTCTCCATTGGCTGGATGCTGAAAGGAGCCGAGTGAATGACAGCAGAGAAGAGCACACGAGAAAAGGAGTTTCTTCTTCCCCAGCTCCCCCCGACATACACACACACACGAAAAAAACCAAACCAACACCCACCACCCGGCTCAGCCTTATAAAGTCAGTGCTGGGTGCGCACAGGGCATTGGGGTGGGTAAAGGAGCAGCGGCAGGTACTGGGCAGCGGAGGGGGACGTTTTGTTCTGCATTTTGTGGCCACGGGATTTTGGGGAGGGGGGGTTTGGCTGCCAGCTCCTGCGGGTCTGGGGCTGGCATGAGGCTGCGATCCCCATGGGCCACCAGCTGATCCCATGCAGGGGCTGAAGGTGGGGGACCCCTGGTCCTGGAGGGGTCCCAGACCTGTCGTGTCCCTTTTCTCCCCAGGGGTGTTCTCAATTTAAAAAAAAAATCAACACCTCTCAAAAAGCTACAGAGGAGGAGGGGAGCTCCCCCATCTCCAGACCCCATTATGGGGGCACGAAGGCAGTCAGGAGGACCCCATGGGTGCCCAGGCTGTGGAAGAGACATGAAGGGAGAAGGCAATGGGCACCTGGGGCGCACACACACACTCGCCCCCTCCGGAGAACCACGGGGCCTCATTCCCCCGGGACAAGAGCTGGCCCCAGCTGCTCCCCCCAGGGCAGTGGCACAGACCATGGCGAGGTGAGGGCTGAAAACCCCTGCCATAATTTGCTGCAATTTGTTTTGGCCCTGGCCTGTTGTGCTCCAGCTCCACACAGCTGAGCAGGGCAGGCAGGAAGGGGCACAGTCAGCTCCTGTCTCCCCCCCCAGCTGCTGCCCACCAGCTCTGCCCAGTGCTGCCCGCCACCCCGACCGTGGAGGGTCCCACAAGACAGCACACTCTGGGGCATTTCCAATGCAATACAAATGCACTGGCATAGAAATTCGTGCCCATGCACTCAGGTCCACCTCCTCGCTCACCATGATACATACCGTTCCATCCACTTCCTCACACACAACCCCACTCGCACAGCCTCACCCTCGCAAATTTCACACATGCTCACAAACACCCTCACGAGCTCACAGGCACCCGCGCTGCCACGCAGTCCCACACATTCGATTGTATACGCACCTACACTCGTGTACACTTATTCACACTCCCCCATTCTCCCAGGCACTTACAACCCTCCCTGCACCCACACAAATTCACACAAACACGCATTCACTCCCACAACATGCATTAACACACTTGCAGACACCACCACCCCCGACACACCAATGCTTACAGGTTCCTGCCACCCTCACCCCAGCCACAAACCTGCTGTGACACCCCAAGACCCCCACTGGGGACCCACCACTATCACCATGGCCCCACACTGAGGAGGCTGTGGGGGCATGGCAGACAGCAGCAGCTCACGGCCACCCCTCGGCCCCATGCCCAGCCGGTGCCCAGTGCCCACCCAGCCCACTCCCCCCTCCCCGCCACTCAGCCCTGCCTGCCCGCCGGGGTCGGGTTTCCCCCACCCTCCCCGTACCTGCCTCAGTTCTTGACTTCTGAACTCTTCAGGGAACTCGCTGGCGCCAGCTCCATCAACCAAAGTCCTTGTGGTTAGGAGGAGCTGGGAGGGGAGAGAGGGAGGGAGAGAAGGCTGGGGCCAGCTGGGGGGTTGCCCTCGGGCAGGGGGTCTTCTCCTCCCCCAGGGCCACAGCTGCCTTCGCCCTTCTGCAGGACCAGCCTGGGCCTCTCTTCCAACCCCTTCCCACACCAGGAACGCGGGGCAGAGCCTGCTCACCAGCCCTGAGCATGTCAGGTTGTCCCCACAGGGAAGCAGCAGAGCATGCCATGCCAGCGCTGCACAGTGCCACAGACACCCTGCCAGCGAGTTCTGACATCCAGAGGGACCCAGCTCCACTGCTGAGACCGGGGAGGTGCCCTCTCTCCAGCAAATAACACAACCATCTGACGCTGCTTGTGCATCCCAAAGGCTCCAGTCAATGCCAGGCAAAGCCTACGGCCTTCCCTGAGCCAGAGATCCCCCAGGCTGAGCAGATGCTGAGGGCCCCAGAGGGACTGGCCCTAAGAAATCACAAGGTTGTCACCAGTGAGGCAGGCTAGCTACTGACGGACACGGCTCCCAGCTGCTGAGCCCAAGGTAGGGGCTTTTGGGCAGTAAAACCTGCCCGGAGAGAGACTAAAGCTAAGTGAGGTCTTTCTCTGCCCGGTGCCCAGTGAGGACAAAGGAGAAGGGCAGGCAGGGCTAGAACCCAACTGGGATTAAGACTCCTGAAAGTCAATGGGAATTATTGATGATTTTGGGGATGATGCACAGCCCCAGGATTTAATCCTTGCACAGGCCGCAGACCTCACCCGCAGCCTTGGAAAAGCCACACAGCTCCTGGCATTAGAATTTTGGGCACTGCACACCTAAGCTCCAGGACAACACCCGGTTCAGATGCTACAGCTTAAATTCCTCCTGGCCTCAGTTTCCCCTTGGCCTCTCTGTGGCTGGCACTTGAGCAGCGCTGTAGAGCAGGAGGCTCTGGAAATGCCCTGTCTCATGAGAGGTGGAAACTCATTTGTCACCTTTGCATGCAAGTCCCTAATTCTGGGGCTAAAGAGGACTTTGGTCCTCTAAGGACACACAGTGCTGGAAGTTCACACACCAGGACACATCAGGGCCAGTCTTGGTGCTTCCAGGTTCACACGCCGATGGGAGAATTTACAAGGTCAGCACCCACTTCGAGGTACATCCAATGAATCCCTGGGATGCAGGGCAGAGTCACCCCATTCCACTTGCCTGGTGGGTGCTTGGATGCAGATCCCCAGCCAGCATCTTCCCACCTGCTGAAGGCTGGATTTGTCCATCATTGCTAGGGCACTGCGTGTCACTCTCCGCAAAAAATAATTCAAAGATCACACAGTAAGTGGAGCCTGGGAAGACAGGCATTCTCAGATGTTTGCCCAAAGAGCTACTTAGGGCAATGGCATTTCTTTTCTGGCCGGAGAAATCCTCTTCTACAGGAAACATCAACAAGCTGGATCAGCCCGCTTTGGTGGTAGAAGAAAGCCTCCAATGCAGGAGCTGATAGACACACTAATTTGCTGCAAAATCAGTGCATTGAGGAGCCCAATGCCCTCGGTCTCTACTTCCTCGGAGTGTTTCACGCCCTTTGAGCACCCACAGACACTTACATATTCCTGCCAGCCTTGAAACTTTTGTCCCCCGTCATCCGCTCTGAGCAGCTGCTGGGACAGACGCGTTTCCAAAGCCGTGGCTCAATCCTGCCCCAGCTGAGGGTTGGGGGCTTAGTACATCTGTGCAAGGAGGCAGCAATGGAGACGCGGGCCCTTCCTGTGCCACATAAGGCTCCCCGCTCCCTCCCCACGAAGGGCTGGGGATCCTTTCTCAGGTTCTCTCATTGATCGGGTGCATCTGCCTCCTGCGAGCTGAGAAGGGCAGCCCCGCCAGGGCCTGACCTCCACCCTCCATTCCCATTTTCTTCTGCCTTGATGGCTTTCACCCCTTAAGCCACTGAGCTCCTCTGGAGCTCGGGGCTCCCGGGAGCTCGGCATCACAAGCTGCCTGCCAGCCTCGCAGCTGCTGGCCGGGACGCTGCTGCGAAATACAAGCCCTCCTGCAGGGACTGGGGACAAAAGTGGCGTGTCTGGGACTTTGGCAGGGTCCCAGCAAAACGCACCGGCTCACTCCGAAACCTGGACTTCGAGCAGCACTTCTGGAACCTGTAAAATCCGCCCGTTTTCCTGAAAGGAGAGCGAGCGTCTCCGCCGCAGGCAGGTGCACGGTGACAAACACGCCCGCACCCCACCAGCAGAAGGGTGCACCCCCACTCCTTCCCTTCCCCGCTTCGTAATTCGTTTAATTCATGGGGCCGGGGGCTCCCCCAGCCCCGGGTGATTATTCACCCCTCCGCACACCCGTCCCGTCCCGTCCCCTCCCGCGGCTCGCTCTCTCCCCCCCCGACCCCTGGGAAATCGATTTCGGCGGAGGAGCCGGTGCCCGTGGGGGGCCATGCGGGCCGGGGGGGGGAGCCCCCGCCGCTCCGCGGAGCAGGGGGACGCGGTCCTCTCTGCCGTCGGGGCTCTGCCTCTCAGCGCCGCCGCCCCCACTGAGTCATGTCGCGAATGTCGCGACAGCCATCGGTAGCGAAGCAGGGCGACCCCCGCCCCAACCAGCCGGCCTCCCGTAGCGGTGCGGGCTTCCCAGCGCGGAATCTCGTTTCCCGCAATTCCCACAGAGACCCACCCCGTACCGACGGTCCCCGGAGCCCCCCGCCCCGCCGGCAGCGGCTTTTCCCCGGCTCCGCGTCCGCATGGAAGGGCGGGCCGCGCGTCCTGCGCATTAAAAGCAATTAACACCATTTGGGGAATTTTTAATTGCTCTATAAAGCACGCTGTAAATAATTACTCCCAGCTCTGTTGATCCCTCGAATCCGCACTGACAGTTGTAATTTATGGCTTTGGAAACGTGGCCCCTTGTATTCAGCATAACTCCTTATTACAGTAATGACTTAGCGCCGCTGCACTTAATGAGTATAAAGTGCCCGGCGCAGCGGGAGCGGGCGGGAGCCGCAGCATCGCACGAACTTCGCCCGCAACAATATTTCTCCCCTTTATGGTTACAAACGACCGAGGGGCTACGAGTTAACACGGCGGGGAAGGAGCGGCTGGGCCGGGGGAGCGCAGCAGGGCCCGGGCGGGGAGCGCGGCCGGCTCCGCGCTCTGTCAACGACATCTCCGGGAGCAGACGTTACCTCCCCAAAATAAGTATTTAGAGCAGTCCGCAAACTCCCCTCCCGCCTCCTTGTAGCCGCTGGCTGCCTGGAGAAAACGGGTTCAGGTGAGGGAAGAAAACGGTCACAACTCATCGCACCTCCAGGCGCACGCAATGCAGGTACCGGGGAGCGCCGCGGGCAGGTCGGTGTGCGCCCACCGCCCGCCTGCGCCCACCCCTCCCCGGTTGCCCCGGGACTGACCGGCTCCGTGCAACAGGCCGGGGGTCTCGCATCCCTCCCGGCTCCCTGGGCCGGGGGTACCCGCGGGAGGGGAGGGAGCGGGGTGGTAGCCGACGGGGGGCTGAAGTGGCCCGCGGCGCCCCATGAATATTCAACGTTGCCGGAGGAGCATCTGCCAATAAGTTATTGGTCCTGCGGCACCAGCCCCTCTCTCCACCGTGCAGAAATGCGTGTAATCCCATTAGCCCCGTCCCCTTGGCCACCCGCCCCGCACCAGCTCTGCTAATGAACAACGTCTGGCCGCCACCCCCGAGGGCACCGACAGCAGCGGGGGACACCGGGGGCTCTGCCCCGTTATTAACTCCCGGCTTAATTACACCTCCCATGCCAGTTAATGCAGCCGCGCGGCACGGGAGAAGACGTGGGATGGAGACCCGCGTTCCTCCACCGCCTCCACTTGAGTCTCCCCCGCTTCGGGAAGCGCTGGCCCCTGCGACAGCCAGGCCTGTCGCGACGCAGAGGGTGGCAGTCGGGATTTCGCCCCGATCCTGCGGCTGCCCCGCGCCCACAGGGGCCGCTCGCCGCCCCCGGCCCCGGCCGCCGGCAGCTGCCTTGTTTGTTTGCTTACCGGGGGAGCGGCGGCTGCTTTTGTCTCCGGCCCGCCCCGAGCCCTAGGCCTTTTCCCCGTCAGACAAAGTCCTGTTTTACCAACAGATTCGCCTCTCTCCCCTCTCCGTCCCCCGCATCTTAAAAGCGGCCCCCGGGGGCAGGGGCGCAGGCAGCTCCCCAGACCCCTGGCACGCCCCGCCGGCTCCGCTAACAAAGTAGCTTTCACTAATGAACAAGAAGATCCAATAATAATGGTCTTAATTATTGCAAGCATTGTTACGGGCTTAGCTATAAAAACCTCAAAACCCTCCTTGGTAAATCCTTGCGTTTATTTATTTATCCCACCCCGCCGCCTTCCCCTCCCTGAGGTTAATTAGCACGCAAAAAGCAAATACAAATTATGGCAGAACCAATGGGTAAATTTAAACCTAAATCGCGGCTGTTTGCATTAGCCTTCGGAGAGGAGGGGCAGCCCCCCAACCCCCCCGCCGCAGGCAGTTGCCGTACAGGTGGGCGGCTGCGGGGACGAGTCCTGGTCCTGCCCGGGGGTCCTCTCGGTCCCCAAAATTAGGGGACGTCGGCGGGTTCAGGTGCTTTTCCTTCGTCGGCAGAAATACACCTGGGTTCTGGCAGGGCACTTGGAAAACTCGCGGCGCGTCGTTTGCTGCGCGGGAACAGAGCGTGTTTGGGATTAACCGTGACAAAAAAGAATAAATAAATAAATATATAGAAATAGAAAATCATCGAGGTTTCCAAATCCTAATCCTCCCCCCGTGGCACAACCCGCCCATCCCGCTCCTCCCTCTCCCCGCGGGGTAAAACGACGCCCCGGGGATGGGGAGTGCAAGGGATTATCAGGGTTTAAACATGATCGGACATTTATGCAAATGGCATTCTCCACACTTGTAAGTTTAATTAATTATTTGAATTTTCCCACTGTTGTATTAATTGTATTTTCCACCTTAAATGAGTTGTAATTTCCACCGCTGCAGCCTCCCGATTCACCGAGCGAGCACCGGGAGAAGGCAGCGCCGTCTCCAGCCCAAAGGCTTTTTTTCTGCTTGTAACCGCCCAGGTGGGGTCCCGAAAACAAGCTTAAGGAGAGAGCACGACAGAAAACAAGCAAATTAAACAAGGTATGTAAACATAAGTCGGGGCGAAGAGTAAGCGACACCGGTTTTTCAGTCCCATGCACAGCACCAGCGGCTTTGAATTGCCAAATCTCGTACAGAGGGGTCGGGGGGTTGTGTAAAGTCGCTGTTTCGTGTCGCTGCTCCCTCCGCGACTTTCCGGAGCGGGAGCTTGCCCGACCCCAGCAGAGCCCGCAGTGCCTGGCTGGCCGGTGGAGGTCACCCATGAGCACCGGGGACACGAAGGGACATGGGTGGTTGCGGGTGGGGACATGAGCTTTAATTTCTGGGGACACATAGTTGAAGGCTCCGAGGGAATAGCGCTGTCCGAGGCGCTTAAATAGTCTTCCAAGACATGTTCTCCGCGTCGCTGCTGCAGCTGAGCTCTGAGGAACCCCTGCGAAACGGGGACAACTTCCACCAGCTCGTACCCTGCTCCCAACCTCCCCCCAAACTGGAACTGGCGGAGCCGGGGCTTCAGAGGTGGGGGGGAAAGGTGCACGCCCAGATCCGAGCTCCAGGATCGGGGATGCTGTGTCCAGATTAAAACTCTGCTCTTCAGACCCTGCTCTCCGCCTGTGAGGTCCTACAGAGAAAGGCAGGGCTGGTTGCGTGGATTCCAGTCCTGGGGGAAATCCTAATCAATCATCGTGCTTAGTGGGCAGCATCCTCGGAGCTGAGCGCCGAGTGCAGCCTCGCAGGTGCAATTAGAAGGAAGAGCGAACGCAAGGCAGGAGTGAGCTCGCAGCAAGATTTGCAGAGAGATGCCAGGAGAGTGCTGGGATAGCGCAGGAAGAAGAGCCCTTGGAAAACCCGGATCCATACCCAAATCTCACTTAGTTCCAGAAGCAGCTCCGTGGCCAAGCTCAAGCTTAGATGAGTTCCAAGACTGAACTCACTATGAGCAAAGCAGCAGCTCTGATATACCCTTCCCAGGCTCCCACAACCCCCCCAGCATTTTTTTTTTCCCCAGGACTTTTACTGCTCAAAGGAGATGAGCCAAGACATTTCCTTCTCCCCTTTCATAAATATTGCATCTCCCAAATGCAATTACCAAGGGCGAAGCGACACAAGTGTTTGCTAAATAAGATTATGTGATAATGTTAATGTATTTTATGCCTGTGCTGTGACACCAGACAATCCCCCTATTAATAACAGCTCAATGAGATGTGGAAGTTCTTAACAGGGTGCTTCGGGGGATTGGGGATTTTCTTTTTTTTTTTTTTTTTTTTGCACCGGGGGAAGGCAAGCACAGTACTGTGGAATCGATTGCAAGGGAGGAAGAGCCATTCCCAGGGATCAACTGAATTGGCAAGCTGAGCTGTAAGTAGCCCAGAGGGTCCGGTGGTGCAGCAGGTAACATGCAGATAGGTTAGCCCCTGACAGGGTGTAAATCACTCACAGCACTTCATAATGCAACAGGCCCAGGGAGGTTTGTGCACATCATCACGATCCTGTCACTGAATTGCTGCCTGGCTATCAGCCATGCATTATCCAACATTTGGAGGCCCTGTGGGCTCCTCAGAAGTGCTCTGTGCCAGCTCACACATCCCCAGCTATTAATAACAGGCAGAGCTGCACCTTTTTCCTTAGCTAATGGGAGACCAAGAAAAGCAACTACAAAAAGTATCCGTTGGGCCAACTTCCGTCAGTCAGAACAAAATACCTACATCAAATCTTAGCTGTCCTCTGCTGATCTTCAGCTCCCCAAGCTTTATCTTCTTGTCTTTCTTTCCAGTGGCAGTGTCCACCTGCCACCTCATATTGACTTATCCCTCCCTCACGGTCTTCTGCCTCTATAGTAGGACTCTCAACCACGTGCCCATTTGCGTATGGCCAAAAGTAACCGGGTGTGTTGATTGCCCAGTCTAAGATATTTAGATGTGGCCCCTTTTTAGAAAGTCCTTTGAAAACTCTGCACTGCACAGCTCAGGCTTTTCCAGCAATCCCCACTCCCAGTGCCCACAGGCTTGACAGAGAAGCACCAGCTCCCAGGTCTATCCACCTGCAGGGCACACAGCAGCTCCGTGACAGCTTTGCAGGATGCTGTGGGAAACACAGCAACTTGCTTGTGCTGAGCTGCCCACGGGACACCACTCTGAAAGCCTGAGCAGCCCCAGCCCTCAAGTCAGGGATTTCCCTGGAGCGCTTTCCTGCAGACCGGCTTCAGCCCTAGAGCGGACAGTGTCCCTCCCAGAGCTGCTGGCCAGAGCTTGGTCCTCTGGGTGGCACGGCCATCACGCCCATGTTGATGCAAACAGGGTGACACACAAGTCTTTTGCCTTCTTTGATGCTTCCAGGGCAAATTCCTCCAGAGCCTGCAAAGTTTGCCTCTCTATTTCACATTAGCACTAGTTTGTAGCTGCCCTCTGGCCCCCAGGGCGGAAGGTCAATCCTTTATTTACTTAGTCCCTCACTTAGTTCATCTGCAGCCCTTTCAGTGCTTTGGGTAACAGACACAAAGAGAGCTGCTAACCTGTTCCCCAGCCAGGAGCCTGCGGTCCTCAGCTCCCGTGCCGGGCAGAAGAGCAGGGTGTTCTCCAGGCCGCACCAGTGCAGCACAGTGAAGCAGACCGGGTGGGCACCAGCTCTTTCCTACCCAGGGCCAAAGTCTGATTCAGCGTGGAGCAAAATGAGGCGTATAGAGGCTTCCAAGCACTGATGCACTTAGGTTAAAAGTTGTGAATGGGAGCAGGAAATTATATCCCTGACATCTTCTGGCAGGTCCTGCTTGCTGGTGGCTCTGGAGCTGGTTGCAGTCCTTTGCTGCCCTTGAACATTGCAGCATCCTTGTGCCATTGCCCTCCTGGAGTGACCCAGGGCCTCTCCTGAGCCCATCAGACACTGCTGCACCTGCGAGAGCTTCAGCAGGCAAAGCTAGAGCCCTGTGCCGAGGAGGGGAATGGGCCAGCTCCGGGCTCCGTGTCCAGTACCGGGGGCTGCCCCCCCTCCTCCCCCCCAGTGCCCTCTCTGCAGCTGGACCATACCCAGGATGTGAAAGCCTGGTGGGTCCCAGCTGAGCTCTGGACCCCTTGGAGTGGCTGATGAGTGGGCTTGGATGTGGAAAGTCACCCAAAAGCAGAGAAGTGTAGCTCTGTATGGCAGCCACAGCCCCCCCAGCTGGGGCGGCCACAAAACCAGCAGGTCTCAAACCTTGTCCACTTGCATAAGCCTGGGGAATGGCATTTTCCCACTGCTGTCCCATGTGGGGACAGCCCCCGCAGAGCACCTCTCCCTTCCTTCCGGCTGCTGCAGCTTGCTGTGGGGTGGCTGAGCCTGCCTTCAGCCCCCCGCTGTCTGCAGGTAACATCAAACCAAAGCAATCAATAGTAACAAACAAGCAGTTTTAATAACTAATCCATTATCAAACCTTTACTATCGAATAATACTCATATTAAAAGGATAAATTAAAGTACTTCTTAAGCACCCCCACACTTGCACAGAGTTTAGGCCCCAAAAAAGCAGATGAGGGGTCCCGACTCTCTCAGAGGAGACCGCGCACCAGGTGTCTGTGCAGCAGCCAGACAGCCCCGTCCCACCCTCTCCTAACAGCAGGGGACCCGAGGTGCCACTGCAGGCACCCCTGTCTACAAGGAGCAGAGGTGGTTTCCGAGGGCTAGCCAAAGGCAGACAAAAAAAGGGGTTTCCTTGAAGGCTCCAGGCACTGGGAGAGAAACATGCCCTTCATCTGGGTGCCCCCAGCCAGCTGTTTATTCAGGTCCCGCAGAACAATGTTGTAGCCGGAAAAACTAGCCTTCCCCCTCCATAGGCCTGGCCAGAGGGGCCATGTGTCCCCCCCAAGCTTGTCCCCAGGGTGGGTGAGCAGTGCCTTGGCTCATAGCCATGCTGCTCGTGTTTGTCACCACAGGGGCTTTATTTTTTTCAAAGTCTTTTTGTTGCCGTGCTCTGCTATTCCTTCCGAGGACGGGAAGTGGCAACTTCTTGGAGAGGAGGTTGGGGATTTGGGGATTTTCAGGCCAGGAGGGAGCATGAGCTCATCCGCCCTGACCCCCCACCCCAGCCCTGTCCACCCCACCCCAGCCCTGTTCCACAGCATCTTCTGGCTGCAGTGGTGCTGGCTGTAACCCCACACACGCTCCAGGGAGCCTGGCTGCACCCAGCATATATCTGATCTGGGGAGATTTCTCCTGCTGAAAAACTGACCCCGTGTTCCAGGGATCCAGGCAAGCCCCAAACCCAGCTGTAGCCGAGCTAAGGAGAGGGAAGGCTGTGGTCCTGCCCACCCAGACTTCCATGCTTGAGGGCAGAGGCTTCCCAGGAGACCTGCACCCCAGGGATGGTGGGGTTTCAAGGCAGCACTAAGCTGAACTCTAGCATCCCCTGCACAGCCACCCTTCCCTGGGCAGCCTGGAGAAATCAGCCAAACGGGAGCAGTGCCCCTGCTGAGGGTTGTAGGGTCAAGGCTAAGCCGTGCCCCAGGTGCTCAGCATTTACCCAGATTAAACTCTCGTAGCGGTGGGGAGTTTTTATCAGCTGGAGGATGTTGCAAGGCCTTCCGGTTGAGAGGTCCTTGTGTTCCCCGAGTGAGATGTCTTCCCACTTTGATTGCATTATAGGATGTGACAAGCCGATCCCTGCCAGGAAATTAATGAGCTCTGAACACCTTGCCCATCCATCACCACCCCAATCAGTTACCTAAGGCACTACCCACCCTGGCCACACACCCAGTGCTGCTGGGCTTTGAAGGTCAATGACAGCCTAAAACTTCACTTTCCAAGGCCCTAATGCTGCTGCCAGGCTGGCAAGGCTCACCAGTGGTCCAAAACAATCCAGCCCTGCCCATGTGGCAGCAAAACTTGGCCAGCAAGGGCTGATTCTCTTGCTGATGCTTCCCTCCAGGCAGCTGTGCCTGACCAGTGCCTGTGTTCTCCCTGCCTGTTGCCCACAGGAGCCCCTAAGGCTGCCACAATCCCGGGTGCCAGGACCATGGGGAAATGCCCCGTGACTACCAGCAAACCTCAAACCTCATGCTCAGTGATGGCTGGGGCAGGTTAACAGAGAGCTGAAAATGAGAGCAGAAAACCTGGGAGGCTGGAGAAGTGTCTCCTCACTGAAACAGAGCTGGGATTAGGGGGAAAAAAAATGAAAAATGAATGAGCGGTTCTAGGATACGTCAGTGGGGAAAGCATTGTTCCACGGCTGCATTTCCCACACCAAGGGTGCAAAGGGGCACTTGGAGAACACTAGAAAGTGGTAAGAATTTGCAGAAACCGTGATAAAAGGAGCTGGAAGGCCAAATGGATGAAGGCACTTCCAGCTCCTGAGGGCTGGCTGTGCTCCCCAGGGTGCCACCGTACCAAAACTGGTACTTACTGTGCTCACATCCTTTCAGAAGTATTTACGAGACACTGGAGCATCACGACACATTTGCTCATGCTCGCAGCTTGCAAAGTGGATCGCCCGAAGCTGCTGATGGGTTTTGGGACACTGATGCTGAATGCCTGATGCTTAGCAGCACCATGGTGGCGAGACGACAGCTCCCTGGGCTTGTGCCAGGCGAGCAGCCATCCCACCTGGCACCACAGCATCCCGCTCACGTGCCCCACTGCGTGCACATCTGGGGCTGGCGAGGGGCAGAGAGGGGCTGGAGGTGAGATGCGGATCCCCACCTCCTCTGGAGGAGATGCCCTGGTGGGGAGGTCCCTGCTGAGAGCCCCAGTGCCTGGATGTGGCCCTGGGGGAAGAGGAGCAGGCTGGTAGTCACATCTCCTGCAGCAATGGGACTGGGCAAGCCAGGGGGCATGGAAACCCCAAAACCTGGCCAGCAAGGACAGGTAACAGCAGACGCAGGGAGCGAAGCAGTTTTTGCAACAGCCAGGGCCAAGCAAAGCTCCCGTGCGTCTTCAGAGGGTGAGGGCATTCGCAACGTCCTTTTGTGCCTCCCCAGCATGTGCAAAGAGTCCAGACAGGAGGCGAGGGGGTGGCTCCTGCAGATGGATTTGGGTCCCAGGGATGGGGATGTCTGCAAATGCTTTCCAACGAGCTACTTCTTTCCCTGAAAAATGGAATTTCATTATATCAGCTTTGAAGCAGTGGGGGAAATTCCCACGCTGTGCTCACACTTCGCTTTGTCTCCATTGGATAATTATGAAAAATAGAGCTTTCCAAACATGTCACTTGTTCTTCTTCAATTTAAGTATTTCTCTTCCACCTCATTCTCCAGGCAGTATTTTTTACTTCATCTCAATTGTGGAAAAAAAATATTAAAATCTTCTATTTCTGGTACTAAAAGAAAAAGGAGACAAAAACTTTTCAATCTAAAACTTTCTCACCAACAAAATAAGTGAAACATTTTTCCCCCCAACCATCTTTGTTTCTCTTGAAAAATTTCAAAAGGAAAAAAGCCACGAAAACACAAAAATTCAGTAGTTTCCTCCCCGAGGTGATGGAGATCTCTCTAGAGGAAATGTGTCCGATAAGCTAAAGTAAAAGCCGCCTCCCCTGCTTTATCTCAAGCAGCGTGTCAGATGGGTATTTCTAGCAGGATCTCTTCTGGACAATCAGAGCATCAAGTTACTCTCCCATCCTGTACTCCTCTGCCAAACTCTTTTGGAGCTCCTGGACTGGCACTCACCAGGCAGCCGCGCTGCAGCGGGATGTGGTCTGTGGCCAGAGGGAAGGGCTCTCGCCGATGGCAGGCAAATGTGCATCTCTGTCCTTTGACCTGGCTGCTTTGCTGGAGAGGGCTGAGGATGCCCCAGGAGTTGCCCCTTGGGCCATGTGGTGTGGCTGGGAGAGTTCTGTTTCCATCAAAGGGTTTTTGGTCTCAGGAAAGCTGCTTCTGTGCCTCAGTTTCCCCGCTAAATGTTACATGCAGCCACCTCACTATTGCCTTTCCTAAAGCAAGCATGGACCAGAAACATTTGAATTTCCCAGCATTAGAGGTATCTCAATTCACCCCTAAATCCAAAGCCAGCAGCTCTTGCTTCTGCCCCTAAGGGAACGGAACCCCTGAAAGCATCCAGCCCCAAAACACCCCATGGTTTGGGCTGGACACCCGCTGCCAGCCTGGCTGGGGCGTTGGTGGCAGTTGTGAGTACAGACCTGGTCACATCCTCACCCCAGCTGGGTCCCTATTCCGCATCTTGGGGTTTGCTGCTAATATCCCTGCTTGTCCAAGGAAAGAACCCCTTTGGCTGCCATTATGGGGGGATCAACCCACACCTCGGGTCTTTGCATCCAGGCACTGCCATGGGTACAACCATCCCTGCAGCTGAGTGGGCCAAAAGGAGCCTAGCCTGGAAACTCTGACCTAAAATGAGGCCAATTACCCATTAATTGATGCCGCCCGCTCCCCAGTGATTAATTGTCAAGAGAAACCATGTCACATTTGGCAAGCCCAGACTCCAGCGCAGCGACACGGTGGGCCCTTTATCAGCCCCGGGGCCAGCCGTGGCACCAGCCTGTCTGAGCCAGCCAGGTACCTCCGCGTCCCAGGGCTTGTTTGTTTTGGCGTAAGCCTGAGCGTAATTGGGGCTAAAGAAAAATACCCACAGCAAAACAAATGCGGCGCCAATGACGGACACAGCCCTGCAGCCAGGGCACGAAGACAGATGGGAGGAGAGCCTGTCCCGAGAAGATGCTCGAAGAGTTCAGTGCATGGCTGTCGACCCTGCAATTAATTTCCAGTGGCCCCTGCGAGAGTGAAGAGCCTGGCCAAGCACCTCCTGCAGCCTGGACGTTCCCAGGGCTGGAGGGAGCGCCCCACCGCATCCCGCTTTGCCCTCCCAGAGCAGGGAGTGGGGCCACCTCTGCCATCCATGGGACTTTCTTGCGGCTTTCCTTGCCTCAGCTTCCCTCAGTACCAACCTGAATAATTCATGTACGAGACAGAGAAGAGGATAAATCACAAGCAATGATTAACATGAGTTATTTTATGTGCTGGGAAGATCTATCAGCCCAGCTCCATCAGGTTGTGGTGATTAATGCAGCGCCGTTGCCCTGGACAGAAGCCCTTACATTCAATTACAGATGCTGGGGGGCTCCCGGGCAGGAAGAAATCAGAGACGAGACTGACTGGGGAAACCCTAGCCCACTGTTGAAGATTTCAAGGGGATCCGCCCCATATTAGCCTCAATCAGGTTTAATGGTATTCAGATAGGTTAAGAAACCAAACACACAGGAAAATCAGGCACGCTCTGACATCCCCGTGCATTTGCGACTTAGTGCAAAGCCGTCAAAGCCAGTTCTTAGGTCATGTCCATCATGGGAGTCTGCAAGTTTATCAGGCCAGCCCTCCGATGCCCTGGGAGCAGACCAGCCTGGGGTGCAGAGACTATTTTAAAAATAAAAATTACAACATCCTGGCTTGATTAACATTAATTAACTATCAATTAATTATCATTAATTAGTTAACAAACTGAATGTTATTCTAATTCCTTGGTGACAGCTGACTCCAAATGCCCTTTTTCACCCTGTCCAGGGCTGCCTCTTATCACACATAATTTCCAGGTTAGCTCTGTTCTTTTGGGGCAGGATCCCTCCTGTGCCCCATAGGTACCAACTGATTTGTTTCTGACAACCAGCAGCCTTACAGGAATGCCTCTGCATCTGCTGGAAAGCCCAAATTGGGGAAGCTCTGGGGGTTTTTATAGCTGAGCCCTTACTAAGCTCACAGGTGTCAGACGCGATGTGACGTGGTTTGAATCCAGCTCCTGGGCTGGCTCTGTGTAGTGACTGTTTTTTGCTGTTTGATCTCTCTGCTGCCCTTACACCTGATTCCTTCCTCTTGTATCATTGGCCACAACAAAATGCCTGTTTGTTCAGATTTATCATGTTGCTAAAAAACATGACACCAAATTTAGGACCAGGAAAGCCACCACTGAGCCGAACCTGTGCAGTCAGGCTATAACTATGAATTTTAGAGCTTTGGTCATGTCAGACCTGCACTACCCACTGAAAAGAAGGGGAAAAGCTGTGGTCACAGCCCTCTTAGTGGCAAAGCCCCCTGCCCCACTCTGTGGCATATGTGGCTCCAGCCACCCCCACAGCCTGGCCGGGCTTTCACTCCCCACCGCGCGGCACAGCGATCTGCCGGGGAGGAGTTGTATTAGCCCAAGCCATTAACACAGAAACTTATTAGTAGGCTCTTGGGCAGAGTCTATTTTCATATTCATTTGGCTAATTAAATGTAAATCGTTGCTCGGGATTACCACAAAGGATCCCAAGCCCCATTAGTTAGCCCATATTCACAGGGGAGGAAGGGTGTCACCCCAGCGCAGAGGTGATTCACGGTCACACGGGACGTGCCTGGTCTGCTGCGGTCACGAGTGACCCCATCACCCATGGGTGCTGACAGACAGAGGGGGTGAGTGGAGCTGTTTGGGCTCCAAGGAGCAGGCGCCACTTCTTTCCACCTGTGGGGTGTTTAAAGCAGTGACATCTGGCTCTGGCTCTCCGCAACAGTGGGGCTTGGAAGACGCTCCGTAAGCATCCCAGCCACGATCAATATTTGGAGCCTGCTGGCCCTGGCTGCCCTCCCCAGGGTCCAGCAGAGCATATGGGTGTTCCCAAACCACTGGCTAGTGTTGCAGTAGCTTTTAAGATGTCATCGACCTCCTCGAGGGGACCCTCTGCCAGTCACGTAGGCTGAAATGGTGGGAGAATCCAGGGACCTCTCCAGGATCACACCACCAGCCTGGCTGACATGCCCATGTTGGTACCTGGCACATCACACGGCAATGCTACAAAATCACCAGAAAATGGGATTATCTGCTCCAGACAGGACACAGAAGGGCCGCAGGTGGGGCTAGGAGGGGCAGTGATGGATGCCCTGGGAAGTGGCACTTCCCTGTGGCCAAGGCACTCACAGGAGGGACATGGTCTCCCTGGTGAGTGCTGGTCTCCCGCCTCTGTTTACCATGTCCCCTGCGTTTGGGTCAGGGCCTCACCGCAAACAGCAGCATGGCTGGATTTGGTTTCACTCCCTTTCTCAAAGCAAACAAACACAGACAGCATCACCTCCTGCGTCGGCCTGGGGGGCACCAGGAGAGGCGGGCAGGCTTCATCCTCCCATGGATGCTGCATTCGGCCAGCCCTGGGCTGGGTTGGGTGCTCCAGGGTGCTCCGTGACGTCCCCCTGCTCGTTGCGTTCCGCTGGTGGGAGAAGCCAGTCCATCCCCCCCCATGGCGGGGGTTCTCAGTGCTGCTGTGCCACTCACACAACGATGAAGCCAGCCTTTGTGTGGTACAGGCAGCACAGAAGTCCATGCTACGCAGGGGTTCCGTTATCAGGGCTGCCCGGAGAACCACGGGCAGGACACTACATCCGCAGGGGCAGAGCAGGGCAGAGCCGAGCTGCAACGCCAAGGGCAGGGGGATGTGGAGGGGTCCAGGATGGGGGATAGTGTGAGGCAGAGCTGCCCCAGCCCCACTGCCTGCTGTCTGCAATTTGGTGCCCGCGGCAAAATTCGCCTGCCACTCAAAGCAAACCCACATCCGCCTGCCCTGCAGCCCAGCTCTGGCTGCATGTCCTGGCTGGTTGCAGATGCATGGGCTGGGAGCCAGCCAGGAGCAGGCAGAAAACCTGGGAGTCAGGGGGTTCTTCACCCCATTTTGTGACAGCTCGCTGGCAGAGTGAGCCCGGGCTGCCTGCACACGGCTGCGCTGGCAGAGCCACAGGAGGAGGCATGTCCCTACTTTCTGCCTCCAGCCCCATCTCAAGTCTGGGCAGCAGCTTGGGCCAGCGCTGCCGAGGGTCCCCGGGTGCTCTCATTGCCCGGCGGCTGGGACACGGCTGCTGTTTGCTGCAGATGGAGCTGCAGCATTGCACTCGTCCTCTGAATTCCTTGTTTATTTGGCTTACGCCACCCAGCTCCCTGGAAACCAGCTCAGTGCCGGGAGCTGGCAGCGTTGGCCAAGCTGGGCACACACCTGCAACAAGCCCTGCGAGGTGGGAAAAGCAGGGGACGGCGTCTCCAGGAGGACATACTGTGGGCAGACTTTGCTATGCTGCCTGAAGTCCCATGGCAGGGAAGGAGCAGGGGGGGCTCACTCTCCATTGCCCCCAGGTACCCGGCTGCCCCTTGCCCCACGGCAAGGCTGGTCCTGCCTGTGTGCCGGCTCACAGCCCTGCTGCATGCTGGTCCCCACTGCTTCCTGTTATCAGCCGCTGAAATCCCACCTGTTTTCCCTGCCATTTGTAGTAGTAGCCCTGTCCATATTAACCCCTGACCCCACCAAGCTGCTCTTTTCTTCTTTTGACAATTGTGTTTACCGAGTGCTTTGAGGTGGGCTTTTTTCTCCATGCCAGAGCTCAGCCATCCTGTCTCCAGCCAGAATGCATCCCGGCCCTTCCCAGCTTGGAGGGTTCACAGCGGCCACAGCCCGGCACAGGGATGCTGCTCCTGTCAAGCCAGCCGGTGAACCAGAGCAGCGCCAGTATCCGTGAAAATCCCAACAAAAACTTGTGCTCACCTTTTGCTGGGAAATCTTTGGAAGAAGTCCCCCATCCTCTCTGGTCCTCCTGCCCCCTGACTTCCCACGGGACCCCTGGATACCAACGGGGAGGACCCTGGCCTCACCCCTTCCAAGCCTGGGTTGACCTGTGCTGCTCCAGTCCCAGCTGGAGAAATCAGACCTGCCTGAGACCTTGGGAGCAGAGACAGAAGGAGGGTGAAGGCCAAGGGCAGAGGGTGTGGGGTGGAAGAACTTCTGCAAACCTTCACCAAGCCAGCCCACCCCAGCCTCAGCAGATTTCCCTTCACCCTCTTTCCCTCACTCACCCTTCCTTAATTATTCTTAATGGGCAAGCTCATAAGAGCTTCTATTAACTTTATTACCAGATCAATTAGTGCTTTCTTTCCTCCCTCCTCCTCCCCCTGTGCTAATAATCCCATCAAATATGAAGACAGCATCCACGCCGGTACCCAGCAACCTGGAGAAGGCGCCGGGAAATGCAGCATAGTCTGAGCTTCAGATGCTCTGTTGGGCACTTCTGAGATCGATGGATCCTCCCCAAGATGTGGCCTAGCAAGGAGGTGTGGGGAGCCAAGGATGGAGGAGATTAATTGGAGAAGACTTTGGCACAGAACCTCTCCAAAATCCACCAGTGTGAGCTGAGCGGGAGTGGCTTGGCACCGGGATGCAGCCCTCTTGCCTGCAGCCCTGCAAGCTGGCGGGGTCGGCGCAGCCGGCAGAGGATACAGGTGTTTGTCAGTGGGTCTGAGGGAAGGAGCTGTGGCATCAATCAGAGCTCCACAGGACAGCAGGGATGGGCCCATGAGGACAGAAGATGGGGGAATGGCAGCGGCCAAGTGCTCTGAATAGAGAGGAGAGGACAGCTGCCCGGTGTGAGGGTGAGAACAGTCCCAGCACCTCCATTCTGCTCTATGGGAGACACAAGGGAGGATGGGGACACCCCTGGGGCACACAGCGGCTGTCACAAGAAGGTTCTGGGGAGCCCCGCATCCCCTTTGGAGAAGGAGGGATGCAGAAGACAAGCGCTGGCACTGAGCACATCATCCAGCAATCCTTCCCCAGCATCTGCCCCCTTTGGGGACCCGCCCCAAACACCCCGAAGGCGAGTGTCCCCCCCCCCCCGTGCAGCCCTTGCACGCATGCAAGTGCTGAATGCACAGATGCAGGAGCTCGCTGTGAATTGCAGCCGTGCAGGATGCCCTGGCTCACAGCGGGGCCATCACAGCCTAACTGACAGCCCCTGAAGGAGATGGGCAGGGAAACTGTGGGAGCGAAAGGATTTTGAAATGTTTGACCGGGGACCTTGCTTGGAAAGCAACTCCCCTCACAGGGACGCCAGCTCCCACCCCAGAGCGTTTCTCAGAGACCCCTGGGCTGCCCACGCAGTTTGTTCCAGCCTGAAAGGACCTCCTTGAGCATCCTGGAAAGGCCACAGCATTCCCAGCAGCCCGAACCACGTGTCCTGCTGGTGTCAGGCTGACGGCTTGCAGCTTTGGCACTGGAAAGGACTCAAGGGCCACTGCAAAAACTCCAGCCTGCCCTGGCCATGGGGCAGCATGGCTCTGAGCCCGGGGGCTCATTATGGGCTCCCGGCCCCTCAGCCAGCCAGGGTGACCAGAAAAGCTGTGGTACAAGGTGGACTCATGCAAGTGAAGCACCCACAGCCTTTTCATTAAATCAGCATTCACGCTCAGATGGGGTCCACACGGCCACCAGGAGTAGGAGCCTGCAGAGCCAGCCCCCAGTTCCCATGCATTTGGGCTGTGCTCAGCCCTCGGGTTCAATCCTAGGACCAGTATGAGCTAGTTCACCTGACCAGGTCCCCTCCCAGCTCCTGGAGGACATCAGATGGGGCACTGTGCCTTTGGCCTGGCAAAAAAATGCCCAACAGCTTTTGTTGGCTGCTTGCAGTGACCTCTGCATGGAGACATTCCTCCTTGACTACATCCCTGAGATGTCCCCAGCGAGAGAGAATTTAGGGGACGATACTCCACACTGCTCACATAAGGAGGTCCCACTGCCTCCCAATGTTATGGGTGATTAGCTACGAAGAGCCAGCAGCTTGGTGCACATTTATACCCAACGATTCCACAGGGCACTGGGGGTTTCCCAGACCCAGCGCCGTGCAGGCTGCTGGCTGAGCGCTGCAAGCTCCTGCTCTTTTCTGTTGTTTTTCCAAGTGGCTCAAGTTCATCTCCCTCCTGAAACAGCCTGTTCCTGAATCCCTGGCTGGACCTGCCCCATCCACATCTGAGGCTGAACTAGTCAAGGGCTTTGCACAGCACCAGCCAGCACAGGGGTCCCCAGCCTGTGCAGGTAGAGTCCTCCCCTGTTGCCTGCACGGTTGTCACTCCTAAGGCAGAGCAAAAAGGGGGCTGCCCAGCTCTCACCACTTCTAAGCTGCTCTGTTTGCACTCCATTCCCAGGAAGACCTCCAAAGAGAGCTTCTGTGGGCTGTGAAGACTCAGCCCCGAGAAGCTCTGGTCTGCAGCTGACCTGCAGCAGCTCAGTGGCTCTGTGACCCTCCAGGGATCCGTGGGGACTGCACCTGCCCGGAGGGGTGCCCTGGGCTGAGCATCACAAGCCTGGGGCTGGTCCCAGACAGGGTGCTGGCAGGGAAATGTTATGCCACTACCACAGGTCTGGGAAGAGGGGGAAACCCAGCCACAGTCTTCTCATTATCAGGCAGAAAATCCTGTATTACCCCTGGGAAAACCTACCCTGAAGGCTTCTAACTTCACAGCCAAGGGCTTCCCCTTCGCACATGGAGGTGTCTGGCATATGAGTGCTATCACTGCCGGGGACAGAGGAGGAGAGAGCAAAGCGCCACTGCCCCCCGCCTTCCCCCAGCCCTTCCAAAATAATCAGGCCTGGGAAATAATAGTCAATGTGAAAAGAATTAAAAAGGCTTCTGTATGTGTGTGCGAGTCCTGCCAGGTTAATACTGCTGCCGATTTGCCTGACAGCTCCAAGATTGATTACCCGCCTCAGCGCTCTTTATAACTTGATCAGTCGAATTAATCTCTGGCTGCGGGCCCATCTGATGCCAGGCATCACAAATTTAATTTGGAGGTGTATGGGATCTTTTATTCCTCCCTCCCTCCACCCCCCTGTCCCTGTCCCTTTCTTCTTCGCTCGCCAGCACGCGTGATGCTTCCACCATCGTAGGGATGACCTGGGCTGTCAAATCTTCCTCAGGGCTGCAGGGAATAACATCATCAGGTAAACCCATGCTACAGCAAAAAATAGAAAAAGAGAAAAAATAACCACAACAAACAAAAAAATGAAACAGAGGCCAAAGCAGACACTAAGTAAGACATATTAATGTACTAAAGACTTAATGAAGTTTGGGGGGAGGGGGGGGAGGGGGGGGGGGTAGGGGGATGGGGATGAAGGGGAAAGTGCTTACTTTATTAGTTTATGGCCGATTAATGGGAACGGTCATTACAATGATGGAGATGGATTGCTCCCATCAAACTCAACCAGCAGCCCCTTTTGGAAGGTAGAGGGGTGCCGGTGTTAGCGCCTCCCTGCTCGGCCAGGGTCTGGGAAGCAAAGTGGTGAAGAGGGAGGGGACAGGGACTCGGGGAGAGCAGGGGGCTGCGAGGATGCCAGTGGGGTTTGGGAGGATGCCGTGAGCTGGCAACTGAATAAGTGAGGGGTTCAGGTAGTGGGACCAAGGCATCAGTGCTTTGGAGGAGGGATCCTGCAGAGGAAAAAAAAAGGGGGAAGTGGGGAGGCAAAGGAGATCCCATGCCAGCAGGTAGCCTGGAGGCAATTTCAGGGCCCCAAAGATACATTCAGCTTCCAGGTCCAGAGGAAGGGCATCTAGGATGCGTTAGTACCCAGCTCCCAGCCACAGAGGATGCAAGACAGATGGATGGACTGGGCAGGAGCTATAGAGCTCAGCTCCATGAATGGTAAGCAGCTCTCATCACCTACCCCTTCTGGGCTCTGCTCTGGGACCCCCAAGTAGGGTCTGCAGGACCAGCCCTGGACAGGATGTGAAAATTGCTTTGGTTCACTCCAGAACATGGTTAAATACCATGCTCACAGCCCAGGTGCCTCATGGCAATGGCCCAGAGGTCCCCAGACACCTCATGATAATCTGAATTATCCTGTAACTCTCCAGCTGTTAATTGGTAGTTACCCTTTAGCTCCCTGGGGCAGGGCAGTAATTCTCACCCCCATGAGCCACACTACAGACTGCCATTTACTAAGGCCAGGGGAATAAATGCAGCAGGGAAACACTTAAATCCTCTTAACAGCCTTTGATTCCTCCTGTACAGTGTTTGCAGCCCCTTTCATTCACCTCACACCAAAATTTACACCAACCATCGAGAGTAATTTCCTTTTTCTGCCCTTAATGGCCAGAATATTTGCACAGGAGACAGGAGTTGGGAGACAGGAAGGAGTATCTTAAACATTTGTGCAAACTTTGCTGTCCCTGGAAAGCTAAGCTCTGTTGATCTTCACATACGGGAGAAAGGATCAGGGGAGACACATCTCTTGGGGCTTTGTTTTGCGTTTTTGGTTTTTTGTTTGGTTGGGGTTTTTTTTGTTTTGTTTTCTGGGTGGCAGAGTCCCAGGGCACATCCAGGACCCACTCCGGCAGCCTCCTGACCCATCTGCCCAGGCACTGGGTGGCAGAATTTGGACTGAACCTGCCAAACCCTTGGAAGAGGCAAACGAGCACCCAAAGCAGCTGCCTTTCCTGTACAGCCTCACCCATGGCTGTTCCAGCTGATGTTATAGACGAGCTCTGTCCCAGCCTGGGGCTCCTGCCATCCCTTCACCCGCCCCCATATCTCTGCTCTCACCCACCGTGGCCTTTCTCCATAAGGTTGGGTCCACCTTGTTGAAGACGGTGGTTTGTGGGATCACAGAGCAACACGAGGAGGCTGGCTTTGCCCTGCAACCTTCGCCATACAATTAAACCTCAGGAGGAGCACAGCAATCTGCTGGAGAAGAGTGGGGCTATGGATTTCCATTCCTTTAGATCCTCTCCCAGCCCAGCATCTCTCCATCTGTGTGCATTACCTGGTGGTTCAGCCAGTTTCCCATCCAATTGCTGGACAAGCCTAAGACGACTCGGTCTCTAGAGCTTGGCAGAGCAAGCCTAGCTTGCAGTGTGGTGTTGTGAAGGGGTTGGGATCGTCCAGCAGCTCACTCGCCATCCCCACCAGCGGTCAGGACCAGCAGCAAGGGAAGGGCTCACGGCCGCATGCCAGCATCGGGCAGCACTGCTGCTTTCCAGCTTCCACGCAGACTTGCAGCCTTTCATCATTCCCGAGTGATGAATAACCACCCTAATGAATGGAGGGAAATTGGATTAGCGCTGAACACCCATGTGCTTAAACTGTGCCTGATTAAAACCCCATCTGTGCAGGGAAAGGCCGAGTCTCCCCGCCGTTCAAAAGCCAGTGAGCTGGCACCACTTGTACATGGCCTCATCTGCAGCCTGTTTGGACCTTTCAGGTGTACGGGAGCTTTCCCCCCCACTCTATCCCAGCAAACTAACCCTTGAAGGCTGAACTGGAAAGTTTGGGGCTGGTTTTCCTCAGTCTGCTGACCTGTTCTCAGTGGATGCTTTTGCAGCTAGAAGAGGGAAGCTGCACAAGACTTCAAGTCATCTCTCAGCTTCCTACCAGGTCCCTGCCTCAGCTGGGAAGAATCAGTCTCATCCTCCGTGCCTCAGTTTCTCCATCTCCAACTGATACGATCAACAGCTTCTTACACAGAGACTGTGTTTCCTTTAGAGCAGGGACAGTCTCCCACGAGGAATTTGCCCCAGACTCTGGCCTGTGCAGAAGACACCTCTGCTTTTCTTGGTGGCTTTTCATAGACCCCTTATAAACAGCGTGGGGACACCGATGGGGCTGACAGTTCATAAGACATGGGTGCCAGGATATGGAGTAAGAAACCTGCCAGGACCAAGGCCGCAACTAGAGAATTCAAGGCTAGCGGAGATGCCAGCATCCTCTGCAGTTGCCCCTGAAACTGCCCAGGCCATGTTACATCATCCTGCTTCCGAACACCAATAGCTGTAACTCAGGTTTGCTTAAAGCATCACTATGACAAACATACATGGAAGAGGATCCCAGTTTGCCCTGCAGACAGAAAGAGCATGCTAAGGCACCTCTGTTCTTGGTGGATGGGCTTGTTTCAGCCCTTCTCACTGCTAAAACAACTCAAAACCAAAATGGATCTTATTTTTAAGTGGGTTTTTTTCTTGGTTTGAACTCAGGTCCAGATTCATGTTTTCCCTTTCTTAGTTTCGTGTGCCAGTCCTTCAGCACTTGGTGATTCCTCCTCACAAAGTGACCAGAGGCCCTCACGCTCATTTTGATAAGCTCAGTCCACCAGACCCAACAAGGCATTTTCTCTGGGCCTGAAATCCCACCATGACTCTTCCCTGTGCCAGCTCCAGTGGCACATTCATCCTCCCACCCAGGAGCTGGCACTGACCCACTGACCCTCCATCCTGGGAAGCTCACAGCCCTTGGATGGCCGCCCCTTGCTGCAGACCCTGGGGACAGCAGTGAGATCTGATGCCGGGCTCCTGCCCGCTCACTGTCCTGATTGCTTGGAATCATTTTTGGGGACAAACAGCCACTGCAACACATCTCATGGGCAACATCGTGGTTGCAACCCACAACATGCTGGTGCTATCCCTAAGACACATCCCAAGGAGCCCTTTTCTGCTCTCCTCCCCATACACAGGACCTTCCATGTCCAGGGCACTGCACAACAGCACATTCCACACCCAGATCTGGCCCCGCACCCAGTCCCCAGCTCCGACCAGTGCTGCCCCATCCTTCCCCAGCCTCCACACCTGCATGGAGGACCAGGATTTTGATACATCACCAGCCTGACCACGAGCTGCTTTGGATCAGCGCGACTCAGGGTTTGGCTGCCAAGCACTTTTGGCATTGATTTTTCTCTCATGCTCAGACGAGATGTGGTTGCAACATCTGCTGAACGGGCATTGGCACGTAATGAAACGCATTTACTGTTCTGATTGACGGCCCAGCAATCCTGCAGGAGAAGGAAGAAACAGACAACCCAGCTGGACACCAACCCTGGGACAGCTTTCCCCAATTTCCATGCAGGGTCAAGCTCTGTTTGTCCCTGGGCTCCACTGGGTTCAGGAGAACTGTTGTCTTTGCATCTCATGGAGCTTGGCCACTAATTCTGCTTTGATTGCCTGGCTCCTTTGCTACCATGTCCTGCACAGGCAGGTGTGTAGATGGCTTTGTCAGCTGTACAGCATCATTGCTGTCCCAGCTTTGCTGGGTGGTGGCTGTGGGACCACCCAAAGGGCTGTCACCAGCACAGAGACCCACAAGCACCCAGGGTAGGGAGCTGCAGGGACCCAGGGGATGTTCATCACTGTCCCTTGCCAAGGTGGCATTACAGTCCAGCACAGCATCACAAGAGAGCACAAAAGCCCCCAGCCCCTCTCCACACTTCATGTCCCAAATGAGAAAACTTTCTAGTCCAGGACAAGGTTGCCATCCAAGACCTGTCATGGGTGATGGGAACTCAGGCTCCACAGCACCCCCACTCCTGCCCTAGACCTCAGGCACATCCCTGCAGCTCACCCTGGTGCTGGAACTACCCATCCTGGACCGTTCCACCAGCTCTGCTCCTGCATGCCTGTATTCTACCCACACCAGAGACAACTCCAACCCCTAAATCTACACACACACACCCCCCCCACCAAGGACTGGACCATGAAAACCCCAACCCAGACTGCCTGCAAACACCCCAAATGAGCTTTGCCCCTCAGCTTTGCAAGTGAGGGTGATGGGAGTCCTCACTAATGCGCCCAGCAGGGAAGGGCTGTGGGTGCCAGCAGCTCTTCAACCATAATGAAAGTCTCAGGTATCCCAGCCCAGCCAAATCACCTCCTACAGATGCAGCACGGTGCTGGAGTAGCAATAAAAGTGTCAGGGACATCTCCTCGTGCATCACCAGACTGCAGCATTTCGGGAGCGGCCTGCGCAGAGGTTAATTATTGCTTCCCTCTCTTCCCCTCTCGCTCCCAGTTTAAGATGGATCTGACTGTCAGGAGGGGTGACAGATGAAGACAAAGCACAGGTACGGCTCCCATGAACTCTGCGCCCGCCTGTATCATCGTAGAGCAGCTGGGAGCATGCGGAGCAGAGCCAGGGGGAGGCAGAAGAAGGGGCGAGGAGGGGGGAGAGTTGAGAAAGCAGCAACCCTACCAGCACTAGAACAGATCCGCTGCAGAGCACGTGGGGCTGCTGGACTGGGAGAAGAGAAATTACAGCTCCTTTCACCCCGCTTTTATGGGAGAGGGATTTTTTTTCCTCTCCTTGCCTCTTCACGCAGCTTCAGGACTTCATCTAATACTGGCAGAGACCTTTCCCCAAACATCAAGGATTTAGGTTGAGCATGAGAAAGAGGACATGATCAGGTGTCTTCTGCTGCATGGAGTTCCCGTCACTGCAAGCACAAGCATTTGAGCATCTCCCCCTTGACATTTAATGTAAGAAAATCTGGGATCAGTGTCCCAGCTCTACCACCATCACAACACTCGAGTCTTTGGGGTGGAAGAAGGTTTGAAGGTGCTGTAACGAGCAGTCCCCAGGAGACAAACAGCTCTGAGCATCCCTCCTCCATGCGCAGTGCCAGATGACTTGTCACTCACTTTCCTCCCTGACCAGTGACTTTAGTGCTAGCATAATTGTTGCCATTAAGACATTTCTTTGATCACTGGAGGTGGAAGAGATGACCATGACCTTCTGTCTGTTTCCCAGGACATGCCCCTCTCTCCAGAGAAGCTTTCAGATTTGCTGGCCTGTTTTGAGCACCTCTGTCCCCCCAGTGACCACACCTGCTGCCCAGGGGGCACCCAGCTCCACTATGCCCAGCAGGGACATGACACAGCTGCCTCAAAGTAGCTTCTCTCCATTTTCCAGCCAGATGGGGGAAATCAGTTCCTACAGAGCAGACAGGACACATTGTCATCTCCCAGTAAAAGCCAGCTGCTTTGCCTCCCAGGCAGTTTTTTAGTAGTTAAGGGATGCGGTGACAAGGGAGCACGTGCTGGTTTTCCCTGCTGCCCCCGCACAGGAATTCCCCGGGTAGTGGGAGCTGGCCTTTTCCGCTCCAGGAGGGTTTGGAGTTCATCAGGAAGATAGATTCACATCCCTTCCCCTGGCACTCACTGCAATCTGGTTTGGCTCTCGCCTGTGCAGAAGAGCTGCCAAAGCAGCACTCAGCATCTGGCTTCAGGAGGGCTGCAGGCTGGGAACTGCAAGCCCGGGAGATGTGCTGGCTGCTCAGGGCAGAACAGCACCCAGGTCTCCATCTCCTGCCTTCCCCTTGCTCATGAGTGCAGGCACTGCAGCCAGTTCAGAGGGTTAGAGCCACCCCCAGGCACCCAGGATGGGAAGTCATCTCTGTTCCCACTTCCCAAAAGGGCTTGGATTTTATCCTGTGCCATGAGCTGAGGGATGAGAAATGCCAGCATTGCTAGTTTTCATGCCCATGGAAAGGCTTTCAGAGATGACCCCAATGAGAAGGTCTGCTTTGAGCTATTCCCAAACAGTGCCTTTCCTTTCCAGGCTTTCCGGTCATTTCAGCCTCGTTTGATGCCATTTAGCTGCAGTTGCTGAAGGAAACATCAAATTAAACCAAAGGGGAGCACTTCAGCCCGACAACTTTGAAGTAGGAGATTTTGATAAAAGCCTGTATTTCCTCCCCCTCTTGATCTTTTTTCTTCCCCCACTCCAAATGGTGAGCTTTGGTATGGCTGCTCCGGCACAGCCGAGGGAAAGGCTGTGACTCCCCCCAGGGGCATCTCCCCTCACAGACAGCCTTTCCCCCAGGATGATGGGCTCACTACCAGCAGCTGAGCCCAAGCGCGATCCCACCGTATCACTCAGCAGCAAGACAGCGGATTTAAAGCAAAGCCACACAGAAATCCTGTTTCCCCTCCATGAGCACCCTCAATAGGCCAGCTCCCTGCTGCTGGGAGGGTGCAGAGCCCAGGAAATATTTCCAAGGACTTAAGTTGCTAGAGAAGATGAGCAGCACAAGTACCCTAACGCGCTGCCAGCCTGCCCCATGGCTTGTACACTGCGGTTGCCACTTTGCAGCCAGGGTAGGATGGCCTCTTCAGAGCCAGAGGTATTCTGCCTCATTTATACCATGGGAATAAATAAGAAGATACTTTTAAGCTGCCACTTAGTTATCCTCTGACTTCCAGACGGGTGCCATGACCCCAGGAGACTCCCATTTCCCCAGCTGCTTTCCCAAGCCCTTTCGAACTCCAGTGCTCAGCCCTAGGAAGGCTGGGCCATCAGTGCGCCGAGCGAGCCAGGACTCTGTCCAGTCCCTGGCAAGTCCCCAGTGCTGTCTTTGGATGGAGGCTCATCTCCCACCTCCTCGCCAGCCCTCCTGGAGGGCAGTGGGAGCACCCAGGATGCAGGCAGCACGTGTGCCTGCCGGGGAAGATGTATAGGGAAGGCTGAAGAGCTCAGAGCGCATCCCTCCCCGTGCGACAGCTAAATGAGCTGAGACAATTAAATGTGCCATTTGATGGCTGCCTGGCAGAGCCAGAGTCTCTCTCTCTTTTAATAAAAGGCCTCTTTCCCGAAGTCGCTCAGGCTGCGGTGAGGGCTGCAGCTCGTGAAGTGCTAGAGCCCTTCACATTTAATTAAACAGGCCATCCAAGCCTGCCTTGTGTCGGCAGAGCTCACTGTGCTGCTGGAGGTGCCCTGGCGTCTTGCTCACACTACAACCCTCGCCAGGTGAAATGACCCTACTTCTCTGAACCCCTACACCTGCACCTCTGGCACAGGCAGAGCTGAGCCCCAGCTTGCCTGGGCTGCATGATGCCACTCCAAACCAGGTTGCCCTACCCTCAGATGTCAGTGCCCAGAGGGTACTTAGACCCACTTAGACCTTGCAGAACTGCCATCCCCAGTGATATGAGTCTGGCTCTCCAGAGAGGAGCTGAGACCCAGCAGCTCGTTGCAAGCAGACTGCGGAAATCAGGTTCCTCTGAAGTACGAAACAGCCTGTATGGAACAGGGGACCCCCTCGGTACGTTCAGCCCCATGGTGGACCATATCATCCCTCCACATTTCTGACCTGCAGCTACACAGGCCGTCCTACAGCTGGGACACCACAGCCATGGCCTCCCCGAGCCCTGCATGCAGCCAGCACCAGCTTCCGCCTGTCGCCAGCTCTGGTCCTTGTCAGCCCAAGGAGGGGAAATGCCCTGCTATTGCCCAGGGCAGATAAGAGAGATGGATAAGGATGGGGGCAGAGGGGAGGCCAGCATTTGGGTAGCTTGGCTGCCTTTTTGGAGCACACTTGCTTTTGCTGAGACCTGCAACTTAACCCTTCCTTCGCCACGGCCAGGGCAAATTTGTGGTGGGAAAGAGATAGAGTTTGGGATGACTCCTGAGGACACCATCCTAATCCGCTTCATGCTTTCAGCCCTTTCCCATGTTTAAAGTGAGCCCTGTTGAGCTGGAATCAGCAACACTTGTTTCTGGCTCCTCCATCCCCAGGTAGGACAGGCAGCATCCTACCTCCCAAAATGCTTGCGAGGGAACTGCTGCTCCCATCAGCCCAGTGGCTGATGGTTTGTTATCTGCAGACATGGGAGCTTCAATCCACTGGCTACAGCTACAGGATACCCCAGACCAGGGCTCCCAAGACCCTCTTGGTCCCACTGACTCCACCCAGGATACAGATTTTTTTTTTTTTCCTGGGTTTGATTTGTTTTTTTCCTCCCTACCTGCACTCTCCTGGCAGGGAAGGACTGGCTCTAGCAGATGCCTTGGAGAGATGCTGAACAGCTGCCCCAGCAACACGCAGCTGAAAAGCCAGAAGGGTGGATGGGAATGGGAGATGTGAGTCTCCCACTGCTTCTGCCTCTCCTCCCAGCCGTGGCTAGGAGAGGGAGGTTGTTAAAGGGGAAGGGTCAGGCTGTGCTTTGGATGTGGATATTCAGCCAGGTGAATTTTTGGGGTTCTCGCCCCAAAGTTGCTGTCCCATGCTCCCAAACTGGCTCAACCCAGACAGCTGGGGAAGCTGTTGATGGGTCTGAGCACTCCCCAACCTGCCAGGGCTCAGGGGCTGCTCTGCAGAGACCCCATCACTCACACTTTCAGGCCTGCCAAGCCAAAGGCACAGTAATTGCAAGCCAGATACCCCCCTACTTCCGAAACAGTGCGCTCCAGCAGGGACCAGGCACAGGGGCTCCCATTTCCGCCTGCCTCCGGCTGTTACGGAGCAGAGAAGTGACAGAGAGCAGCCCCGGGGCAGAAAGGGCTGCGAGGAGAGACAGCAACCAGCGCTCTGATAAGGCAGGTCCCTGCTGAGCATCTCCTTGCTTGAGATAACCCGCCCCAGGCGCTCTCCGAAGGGTACCTGTGCTCTCTGCAGGGTGTACCCATGCATGGGTTATTTCCCAGCTCCAGTCTGTCCCCCTCTCTCTGTGGGGTCAAACCCTGGTCCCACACTCCAGCCCCACACAAAGGGGAAAGCCCAGGTTGAGGGGAGTGGTGCTGGGCATGGGGAGCAGGACCTGGGACATCAGACAAGCGTACAAGCTGAGACATAACCAGGACAATCTTCACAAGGGCAGATCCTTCCCCCAGCTTAACATGGGTGAAGGCCAAAAACCATCTGTGTTAAAAGGAAACACCCGCATTCCTTCACATGGAGAGCTGTGGGGGCCCTCCAGCCCTCCTTGGGCTGGTGCCACTCCTGGTGGTCCTGCCCAGGGATAGTGGCCTCAAGGGGACAAGCAAAACACCATGTCCTTTCACTGGATCCAGGTTCAACGTGCCACTTGCAGTCTCGGTAGCGGACACACATAGTCTCATCAGCAGCCGTTGGGCTTTTAAAACCAGAAGTAGTGGAGCTTTCAGCAAACACAGCTGAGGAAAAAAGCAGTGTCAAGATAAAGCCTTTAACAGGCTCCACTAAGCACCGGTGCTGGCAGAAGTTGGAGGGTGTTAGCATCAATCCCAGCGTGAACCCTCTGCTGTCAACACCAGCTAAAGAGCCCATGAAAGCTGCCCCATGCGCAGCCCTGCCAGCCCTTCAGTCAAGCTGGAGGAAGGAGGCTGCCTGCGTGGTTTTATCTGGCTGGAAAGCCCTCCTTGAGATAGGAGGCTGCTTGCTCTTCTGGAAGGAGCTGCAGGTGCCCTGGAGGCCCTGGCTCAGCCCCAGGCTGTTGCTTGGCCAAACTGGGACAAAGCCCCCCATCTCTCACTGCCTTGGTGGGGAAGGGACTCAGTTGTCTAATATAACAAAAGCAAAGGTTGCATCCAGGGAACTGCCTCTCCTTGAGGCCATTCCCCCAAGTCAGGCTGCAGAACAGTCATAGAAACCCTATTTCCATAGGGGACCAGCAGAGGCAGTCCCTGCACCACATCTTACACCTCTTCCAGCTGTTGTGCTTGTCCCTGTGGGATTAGGTACTGGGGTTTGCCAGGGCCCTTCCCAAACAGAAAGGGTGCTGCTAGGGTACGAGACCAAAGGAAAGGAGGCAAAAGAAGCTACATACCTGGGGGGAGTGTCAGCATTCAAGTGTTCAGGGAAGCCCACAGCAGGGACAGCGAGAAAACAGTGCCAGGCTCTTGCTAGGTGGGATGCTGCCACCTTCTCCACCCCTCATCTGTGCACAGAGGTGTCTCCAGCTGGACCAGCTACTTCACACCCAGCTTCACTGCTCAGCTGAGCCACCAGGGCCTGCAGGAATATCCATGCATACCAACCCCTGCCCCCAGACCTTGCAGCACCTCACCTTGTACAGCCGGAGCTCAGCCGCACCCTCTGCGTGCTTTTAAAGGCAGCCCCAGGTGGAGGGAGAGTGGAGCAGGGCAGGGCTGCCCAGGTGGAGCTGAGTTAGGAAAGGATGTGAGTGAGAAAGTGCTCTGGGAGAGGGAGGGGAATGAAGCCCAAAGCTTTAATCTGCCCTCACAATCATGCTGTGGTGCCAGGGCAGAGCTCGGCCAAGGTGCCCTGGGTGGCTGGGCAGCAGTAGGGGGTGTTGCAGGCAGGGTGCAGGCAGCAGAGTGGAGCAGGCAACGTTTCACACCTTGCCCTTGTCCATGGAATAATCCCTGTTTCCCCCTGGCCTTGCTCACATCTCCATGCCGTGCCTGGCTTCCCTGCTGTCCTAGCCCAGGCAAAGGGAACCTGGATCTGAGTGCCCCTGCTGCTGGCTCGGCCAGCCTTCCCCCACAGCCAGCACACACACACACGCACACCCGCTTGCCGTGACTGATACAGGGAACCTGGTGCTTTTATTAAACTCTTTCCTTCCTGTTTTAAGCTTAATAATAAATTGCATGTCACATTATGGCTGTGTTTATTAAAACCCATTGGCATGGGCTCTGCTCTGCAACGGCATTTGAATTATTGAAAGCAACCCCCCGTGGAGACCTATTTGCTGCAAATGCAGGAGGATTTATTTCCATTTTGTTTATCAGATGCCGTAAGTGCTGGGTGGAGGCAGGGAAGTGGTCTTGCATTTTTTATTTTTTCCCTGAACCAGCGCAGCTGGGCAAAGAAGTGCCATGCAGAGGGCACAAGGGAAAGTGCCACTTGCCCCAGGGATGGGGACAGCTTGGGGACAGAAGTCCTGGGTGTAGCTGGCTGCTCTGCCCTGCTGGTCTCCCTGGCTCTGGTTGAGTTCTCCATGCCTGGTTGCTCTGTGCCTCAGTTTACCTGCTAGAAGAGTGAGATTATAGCGCTGCCAGTTGCCATCCAGACATGACCAGCATTCAGCTCAGGTCTGACAAGACTCCTGCCTGAAACCATCCCTCTCCCATGGGAGATACCCACGGCACAGGGGGACTGGCAGGGCACCCAAGAACTGTTGTGACCCTTTTGCAGTCCTTGTTTAAAGCACACACCTCAGCACAGGGGCTGAACATTTCCAGGCTCTGCCCTGTGCCAGCTGGACCTGCTGCAGCCTCCCAAACCCGGTGTCAGGAGGATGCTCCGGTTCCTGCGAGCATCCCAAGGGACAGTTTAGCACCCGCATCCCTCGGGACGGCGTCGCCCAGTAAGGCAGAGCTGCTGCCGGGGGGCAAGGGGAGGGCATGGAGCAGGCAGGGCTGGATTTGGGGGGAGGATTAAAGTGCTCCAGGGGTGCCCAAGGCCCCATGCGGTGCCTTCGCTGGCCGCCCGGCACGGTGGCAGGGCTCAGCGTGGCTGGTGGCTTTGCCAGGAGATGGCACTGTTTAGCGGCTAATCGCGCCGGTGGCCCAAATCTGGACTCGGATGGAGGAGGAGATGTGCCTTCTGCCCAGGCCCAGGCTGGGGACAGTCCCGGCACCCCCGAGGGCAGGGAAGAAGAGGGACAGCCTGTTTTCTTTCACTGCTGGGTGGTACTTACCTGTCCAGCTTGGCGGTTTCCCTGCAGACCACAAAACCCCACGTGTTGGTGGCTGCTCAGGGTCTCTTCTGCCAGGCGAGCTCTGGGCAGCACTTGGGGGGTGCAAAGGCGAGGAAGCATCGGGGTGTCAGATTGTCTGTTCAGAGAGCGGTGGGAAGAGCTGAGGTCCTGCCGGCAGCCCGCAGCAGGGCATGAGAACTGCGGGTTTGGGGCAGAAAGCAGCTGGTTTGAAGGCTGGAGGGGTGGTTTTACCTGAATTTCCCCCCAGCACCCAGAGCTGCGAGTACACAACCAGGGTGGCCAAAACACTTGATGGTGGCAGGGCAGTGCCAGCCCTGTTTATGTGCCCCACAGGGGCTGGGGTCCGGTGGGTTTTTAACCACACGGTTTTGGCTCTGTTAGTGTGTGTCTTCAGGGTCTCTCAGGTGCTGGCAGGATGAGCCCCACTTTCTTTGTCCCCAGGCTTATGGTGACCTCTGATGCCCAGGGAGGTGCCCTCACCCTGTTCACTCTGGGTGGCCAGGAGGTGCCAGGGCTGGTGCATGCCCAGGGCCAGCAGCCACGTTAGCACTTCCCAATCCAGCTGATCCCGTTCCTGACGTCAGCCCAACATCTGGGCCGAGCTGCTGCTCTGAGTGTCGGCAGCTGGGTTGGCAGGAGCCGCTGGGGCCCCTCCACCCCCACTGTCACCAGAAAGCAACCGCCCCAAAAATTGGTCAGTGAAGGGATTTGGTGCTGCACACTGCTGTGACATAATCTCTGTCCCCACGCTGACACCAGGTGAAGTTTGGCTGGGTCCCCAGGGTCCTCCAGGTGTCCAGAGCCGAGCAGCACATCTGCCACTGGTAGAACCTGGGGGGACCCCCTTCTTGGGGCAGGGGCTGCGGGAAGCAGGCAAGCAGCCGTCAGCAAAGCTGACCAAACATTTGTAGAGCAAACAAATAACCTCAATTAAGCTCTGTGGCAGTGACCGATTCCAGCCATGCAGCAATATTGTCTCCTTTAATTTTTAAGCGACTGGAAATGGCAAGGCTGGGAGCCAGGGTGAGGGGACACCAGCCCCCTCCATGCCCCTGGGGTCATTCTGCTGCCCCTCATCTTGGGGGGAGTGGAGCCCCAATACTGGCCAAGCTGCCAGCCTGCGACTCAGACAGCCCTCTCCCACACTGGGATCTGGGGAAACTGGGGAAGACAGCCCCCAGTTTGGTTAATTTTGGCCAGGGGGTGTTGCTCAAGCTACCCCTTCTCTCAGTCACCACATCCCCACTGCCCTCCCTGTAGGGCAGGAGCGGGAGCCAACAGCATCCCCTGCCAGGTACCTGGGGGGCACCACAGGGAGCAGGTACAGAGCTGAGGGGGGCAAGGACTGAGACCAAAATGCGATGCCCACCCATGCCCAGGCAGGGGACATCACCCCACAGAACACATGGAGAGACAGGGGTGGTGGTCCAGCCCATCGGACCCCCCCGGCCAGCCCAGCGCTGCACTCACACCCAGTGTGACCTGGATTCGTGCCGGCGCGGGCAGGGGGAGCCTGGCCCTGGGGAGGGTTGGCATGGCAGCCCTGGCCAGGGGCCAGCCCCGGGCACCGGCAGGGAGCCCAGCCAGCGGCTCTCGACTGCTGAAGCTCCGGGACACTCTCAGGTTTCTGAGCGTGGCCCAGTTCCACCAGCTGATTTGTGCGGGCAATGAGGAGGGGATCAGGAAAGGTGAAAACACCCCAGCTTCTGCAAAAGCAGGTTTTGCACCCAAAAAAAGCAAAATAAACCCAAACATCACGTTTCTGTCCATGGTCTCTCCCAACATCCTCCGAGGTAGCAGCCCTGGGAGGATGCTATTACACTGTTAGATGGAAGGAGAAACGAAGGGTGGCTTTTGCATTCCCTCAGCTGAGAAGGGGTTTGCTGCCAGCCGGGAGAGGCAGGCAGGGCAGCAGGCAGGGCAGCAGCACCGCCGGCTGTGCCCCGTCAGGCTGCGGTGCAGGGGCCAGGGCTGGCCCAGCCTCACCGGCTGCAGGAATTTCGCTCCGCTGCCAACTCCAGACAAATCCCTTTTATTTGCTTGTTCAGGTTTCGATGCCATAATTGCATCGTCTGAGCCAGCTCTCGAGAGAAAGAGGAAGAGAAGAACAGGAGGGGAAAAAAAAGAAGGAGGAAAGGAGAGCAGTGCGGCGCCCGAGCCGCCAGCCTCGTCGCATCCTGCCCGCTCCTGCCTGGGGACAAGCCAACTCCTTCCTCCCAGTGTCTGGCTCCCTGCCACAGCTCTGGACCTCCCTGGAGCTGAGGCTGAATAACCAGGAGTGGTTTGGTCCACGGGGAGGTTTCGAGTCTCAAAAGTCCTGTAAATGCTGCTGGTTTGGGGTGGGGGGGGTGGGGGCAAAACAACCCTCGAGAGTGAGCTCAGTCCTGGGTCTCGCCAGTCTTCTCTGAGCAGGAAGCAGCACACCGCAGCTCTGGGCTTCTTTCCCACCTTCCCCTAAAACGAATTTGCTCAAAACCACCAGCTTTTGGAGGCAGGTGGGGTTTCTTTAGAAATGAAGCATTTCTGGTGAAAATGGGAGCCTCTTTGTCCTTCCCCATCCAGGCACAGAGCTGCTCGGTTCCCTGTGTGCTGGCAGGGCTATAGTCACCTGGCTGGAGATCCCCAGTGCCACCCACAAGGCACAGGATCCCAAGTATGAGGACAGGCAGAGGTGGGATAGGGCCCAAACCAATGGGGGTGCAAGGACCCAGTTTGATGCCCCTCCACTGCATAGGGAATGGTCTGCTGGGTACCCCCCTCCCCATGCAGGGCGAGAGGGGCAGGACCCACACCACCACCAGCTGTGAACCGCAGGAGTGCTCCTCAACCCAAGCATCACTGCAAAGGACAAGGAAGCATCCATAGTGTTTGCACCCTCCCTCACCCCAAGGATAATCCTTGTGGACAAAGGACAGTCGCCTAGCCTGTGTCGGCTTTGACCTACATGTATATTTAAACTAACATCAACTGAAACGGCAAAGTAAAGAGCTGCGTGGTAGGGAAAGCACAAGGTCTGTTGAAAAAGGCCAAAGTGTTTCTGACCACATGAGTGGTTGGGCTGAAGAAAAAGACAGCACTGAAAACCACAAGTGTCTGCTTTCCTCAAATCACTACTTTTCTGGTTAAAAGCTAAGTGAGAGAGAAGGATGTTTTGGCAGCAGGTTCCCCGGGTTCCGGGGAGAAGCCTGACTGTCCCAGCTCTCGGGGAATGCAGGTCAGCCCCAGGGGCGACACACTGGGTGTCACGGCTAGGTCCCAGCCCTCTGCTCCGGCTTCTCCAAAATGCTTCACACAGGGCAGAGATGTCCCTGCCCTGGCATCCCTCTCCCAGGGAGGGTTGCCTCCACCCCCAACACCAAGTACTTGTCACACCCAGGATGGGTCTCCCTGCAGTGTCCAACCTGCCACCGCATCCCCACTTGGTGCCTGGAGGACAGACCCACGCCACCCCTAGTCCCAGCCCTGTACCAGCAATCAGCCAGTGTCCCCACCCCAAGCACCCCCGGCAGAGGGATGTGTCACCCTCTCCCCCACCCCCAAAAAGATGCTGTTGTGCCAGGACTGTTCAGAGAAGTTTTGGGCTGGGGCATGCTTGCTCTGGAGATGTCCCCGAACCCTGGGAACAGCCATCACGGGCAAGGCGATCTCTGCAGCCGGACATCCCGTATCCAGGCTAGTAATAGTCCTCCTCGCTCTCCCCATAGTCCTCGGGCGTTGTGCGGGGCTTCGGCAGGGAAAAGTCTGTCAGGTTGAGCTGGTCTGAAACGGCAGCATGGGAACAATGTGACACTGCCCTTCTCAGTGCCTACCCCCTGACCCACCAGGACCACGGCAGCTTGCTCCACCCCCAGCACAGCCCCCCACCATACCAGAGCACCCTGCCCAAACGTCCCTTCCCTTGTCCCCGTGATAGCGCAGGGACAAGGACACAGTGCTCACCTGGCGTGAAGACAGTCAGGCTGGCTAACGCCACCACCTCCCCGACCTTGTTCCTGGCAAAGCAGCGGTAGGTGCCTTCATCCGTCACCCGCACACCCTGGATCTGGAGCCAGCCCGTCACTTCATATTTCTGGGGGCCACCTCTGAACTGCAAGAGGGATTTTGGTTAGTGCTGGGGCCAGGAAAGCCCCACGTGGGGCTGGGATGGATGGGAAGGGGGGACACAAGCCCAGGGAAACTCTCCCCCTGCCCCCTCTCCAATAACTACCACTCTAAGGGCAGACATAGACCCCCTGGATACAGGTGCCCCTTTTTCTGACTACCCACGGGAGGTGGGGAGAATGGGCATCTTCTTGCCCCTGGAAGGGCCTGGGAGCCCTGCTTTGGGCAGGACCCTGCAGATGTGCCATGGACTCCCAGCTGTGTCCCCAGTGCCGCTATGGTCCCCAGATGGCAGGAGGATGCTAGGGTTGGTGCTTTGCAGCATGGCAGAAGCAAGGGGGTACCTGTGCCATGGGCACAGCCAGCCTGGGATGGCTCAGAGGAGCCCCAAGGCCCCTGTTTCATCAGGCAGTGAGGTCCCAGGACTGCTCTGGCGCCAACCATGCTATTTTCTGTTTGTCCTCAGCAAGAAATAGCCTTTTCCTGACCCAGCTGGGCTGCAGCTGTTTGCAGGCTGCTATTATGGTGCAGTGGCCAGGGGCGGAGGCCAGCTGAGTCTCCTCCAGCCAGGCAGGGTAGCCCTGCTGGGGCTGAAGGTCCTTGGACGGACCCTGTGACAGGGTATGGGGTGTCGTGAAGGTCAGAAAGATGTAGGGGGACCAGCACCTCACCCTGCAATGGTGCCAGGTCCTACCTGCTCCCCTGGTTTCCCCATCCATCCCACAACATTTTTCCCCCCGCCGGTGTCTCACTGCAGTGCATGGCCCTTGTGCCTCTGCCCACAACCTCTAATAGCTGGGTACACCCGGCTGGACACTATATTTGGGGCTGGCTGTGGGCAAGATGTTGACCCCTGGGCCTGCCAGCACTGGGAGGGGAGTCCTGCTCAGAGCAACAGGCAGAAAAAGGGCAGGACTGCCTGAGTCTGATGGTGGGAGCAGAGGATAACCCAGGCTGAAAGGCACCTTGGGAGGTCTTCTCCTCCAACCCTGCCAGTGGAACCGTGAGCAAAACCAGCAGTCAAAGCAAAGTAAAAGTAGGGAGGTGGGAAAACCCCCTGCTGTGGGACTCTGCAGGTCCTAAAAAATATTAATACATTCAAAAACTACTAGAGAAAATTGCAGAAGACAACTATGTTGATGGCTCTTACCACAGAGACACCAGCCCTGGCTCAGCCTGTCCTCATGGTGTGCAGGCTCCAGTCATCCCTTCTCATCCCCAGGCAGCCAGGCTTGGACACTCCCAGAGGATGACTACCCTCAGATCTGGTTGCTCATGAGCTCTGGGAAGGACTGGGTCACCCTGAGGCCGTGTCCAGCATCCCAGGTGCCCCACTCACCTGGACAGAGATGTGGGGGTCATCTCCGGGTAGCAGCATCTCCGTGCCATCCTTCCTCCACTCGATGGATGCCATGGGGTAGGCAAAGACCTCGCAGCCAAAGATGACATCCTGCCCGGTGATGTTCCATGTGTCATAGGGAGGAGAGGTGATCTGGGGCTCTGGGGAGGGGGGACAGGAGAGCAGGGTGGGCTCAGAAGTCCCACCCTTGGCAGGTCCCATGGAGTTTCCTGGTCTGGTCCCCTCTGGGAAGGGAGCATCTGGCTCTTGTAGAGGTGTTGGGCCCCTTCCTATGACCCTCTCCCACCCATGGCAGACCTTCACCTCACCCCAGAATGTGGTCCTTCCTTGCAGCTGAGAGTGGGGGCTCCCTCTCCAGCCCCCCCCCGCCACCTCCCCCAGCCCATGGGGTATTGCCATCCCTCCTGGCCTCACTTTCCCCAGCTGCACAGTGATGCTCGTGGGCAAAAGGGAACAGTTCAATAACAGCAACATTACAAAGCAAAGCTCTCCTGAACGGTCGGAGCATGCTCCTCCTGCAGAGCAAAGGCTGAGGCGCTCTCCTCCAGCCTGATGCTGGTGGGGATGGATCAGATGGATAAGCTTCCAGCCAAACGAGGCCTCTGCTCTGGTACTGGGCTTGTGACAGAGATTAAGGGAGCGAGCAGGTGTACGGAGCCAATGCCTCCAGGTCCCACATCCCTTCCCTAGAGGAACGGAGTGAGGACCACCCTTCCCACCGACACGTGCTCCAGGATCTGACCCATAGCATGAGGCACAGGTCAAGAGAAGGCCTCAACCTCCCAATATACCTGGGGGAAAAAGTCAAGGACATGATAATCTACAGAAAATAAAGTCAATCTTGATGTCCCTCAGGCTGTAGCGACAGCACTGGGCAACCTGTGTGGACTGGGCAGGCTGGGGCACGATCTCCCCACCACTGCCTGTCCTCCCAGCCCCCCACTGGGTTTTAAACGGGAGATGGAAAAGGTGCAGACAAGTCAAATTGACCCAGGTTTCCATTTGCAGGAGGCAACCACATTTCTCGGGAGCGCCGGGCCAGCGTCAACCCAGAGCCGCCGCCAAGATTTCGCTAACAATTCCCTGGAACTTCCCCATCTGCTCCAGCAGGATTTGCTGCTTCCCATAAACCTTGCTGCCATTTGGCAAAGCTGCTCCTAGACCTCTCCAGGTGCTGGATCCGCAGGGGCTACCACAGAGCAGAAGGGTGAGGGGACCAGGTGGGACCTGCCACTCTATGGTGCAGTCCCCAGCGCTGCCATGTCCCTGTGGACTCTGTGAGTTTGCTGCCAGGTGAAATAGTTAAGCCAGGCCCCCCCTTACTTCTCCCTTCCCAAGAGGTACAAGCCTCTGTCCCACTGCCCACACAGCCGCTCCTGGGCCACTACCTGACTCGCAGGGACCCTCATGGGCCACAGTGAGGTTGGCATCTGGGTGGGCACGGGCGACCTCCAGGAACCTGCAGATCTGGGCGTAGGTTTTGCCGTCGGAGCCGCAGAGGGCCAGGTGGGAGAGGCAGGCACACTGGGGCTCAGGCACCTCTCCGTGCCACAGGTCTGCGGCATCCAGCCGGCACTCCAGGTGTTCCCCACACTTGCCGTAGAAGTGGTTGGTGTTGTCCAGGTCGCAGATCTGTCCCTCCAGGTTGGCACACTCCCAGCAGCAGTCGCAGGCATCCCGCACCGTGCCAGCCAGGCACCCACGAGGCGCTGGGCACTCCTCTGGCCGGCACTCGGCGCAGCCCTCCCCTTCCTCCAGCAGCCGCTGCCAGCCCCGCTGGATGTAGTCGGAGGTGCTGGGAAAAGCCTGGCCCAGCTGGAGCAAAGCCCAGTGCAAGGAGAGCAAGGAAAGCACGAGGCAAGAGGAGCTCAGGGTCTTGGCTTGAGACATCCTCGTGGCAGCTCCTCTATCCTGGTGCCACCATCACTTGGACAGGGACCTCTGGCACTGCTCTGGCCTCCCTGGCTAGATTTGAGGAGCCATACTGGCCTGCAAGGAGGGAGGATGCGTGTTACCAGTGCAGGGAGCGTCTCCCACCCCTCTGGCTCCCAGCTGGCTTGCCCTGAGCATGGTGCTGTGTGATGTGCAGGGGAGGGTTGGTCCCAGCTCCTCTCACCCCCAGCCCCACAGACACGTCCTTCCTATCCTGGGGCTCCCCGACTCCTGCCAGGCTCCTCAGCCAACTCCTACCCCAAGATGATGAACATCCTCCGGTGGGATGGGGCTGCTGCCCCAGACCCACCAGGTTTTATCCTTTTTTCCTGGCAGGCTGGGGGGCAGAGCCCAGCCTGCTGTGTCCCCACCACAGCCCAGGGAGCCATGGGGCTGGCGGGGGGCTGGACAGGCTGTTCCACACCATTACGGCTCAGATGGTTTGTACTCTGTTCCTATTGGAAAGCCACTCTCGAGCCAGGCGCCCCTTTCCTTTCCTCATCACTTTGCAAGAGTCACGAGCCCTTTTTTCCTCTATCACCATCCAAACAAGCGCAGTGGAGCGGCTGATCCCGCAGACAAGGGGCTCTTTCCGCACTGGAGGCAGCCAGCCGAGAGGAGCCAAGCCAGCAGGATGCTCCCAGTCATGCCTGGCTTTTGTCCTCCTCCCCTCCCTCTGCCATAACTCCTCTTTTTAGGAACCTCCCGCCTGAGCAGGGGCTGAAACACCCCCCAAGAAAGCTTTGTGAACCCCCCAGTTATCAGACAGGCATCGGGCTGAGCACTGGGGAACTCGGCGCACAAGTGGGCAGTCAGCAGACTGGCAGCAGGCCCAACATGGTCAGCCTGTACTGGCACCGCAGGGTCCCCCAAGCCTGCATTACCACCACCCCCCCCCCAGGTAAGCAGAGAGGTTGGTCTGCCCCTGGGCTTGCCATTCCTGCTAGGGGGGATATGTGGGGTCTTGGAGCGCATCCTCAGAGGGGGTGACGATGAACTGAACCCCTTTACAAGCACACCCCAACCCCCAGTTACACTCTGGCTGCCCTCCGTGAGGATGGAGTGAAATTCCCGTCCCCTTCCCCCGGGCCACCCACCCAACACCAGTGAACCAAGCTGGGGAGCGGACCCAGGCTGCTGGACCCTCCCCTCCTGCTGGGAACAGCCCCCTCCGCTGCACCCCGCAGAACCCCCACTCCGGGACTAATGCAGCCCAGAGCTGGGGGGACGGGGACGGCCAGGCTTGCAAGGCTGCACACACATGCACCACCTGGGTGACAAACTGGGGAGCTTTGACCCTTTTAACGGAGACCACCGAGCTCCCCAGGGGTAGAAAGGGGCAGAGGGTCCCCGTGCCGGAGTCCCCCCGCAGCCCTCCCTACCCCGGGCTCTATGGAGTGAGGCTCCAGCCCCGATGGATTTAGGGGAACCGGGGACAGGGGGGATAACCGCGAAGTTGGTCTCTGGCCCCCCAAGTGCGGGGTTTAGGCTCTGGGGGTTCTGGCTGAGTCCTGGGAAGGGGCACGGCATCCCCTGGGGTCCCCCGAAAGCCCCCCGGCTGGAGCCACCCCACTGCAAGGCGCCACTTACCGGAGGTGCCGGTGCCGGGAGCAGCGGGCGGGCGGGCAGGGGTGCGCGGTGGCCGCGGCGGCGGGGCTGCTGGCCCCCGGCTGCTCCGACACCCGCCGTGATGTCAGCGAAACGTGAGTCCCCCCGCCCCTCTCCGGGCCCGCGGCCCATCCCTGGACCGGGACCCGGGCTGGCGGGCACCCCTTCCCTGCCGGGGTCCCGCCACCCGCCGCACCCCGGGGCTCTGCTGCCCTGGACCCCCGACACGGGCACCTCCCCGCAGACCCCGACACTGGGGTCACCCCAAGCCGCGTACCTGGGCTGATGTCCTGGGGTAGGAGGGTACCGGGGGGCGCGGGGGAGACCAACTTTGCAAGGGTCCGTGGGGACAGGTGAATGGGAGGGAAAAAGCTGGGGGTGGGCACGGCTGGGGAAGTGGGCAAAAGCAACTCTCAAGCTGTAATTTGGGTGGGAAATACAGGCTGAAACACCGACAAGCTGCTGTAATTAAAAGAAGGGGGGGCGGGGGGAGGGGATAATTCCTGGGGGATGTCTATGCTCACCCCACCCCAGCAGCCAGGTGCAAAGGGGTTATTGGGGTGCAAACAATGGCATTACCTTGGCTGGAGCGGAGCCGTCGGGAGCGGTGGTGGGGTTGCTCCACGCAATAGCAGTGCAAAACCCACCTGCATGGACCTGGGGGCTCCAGAGCCCCCCCAGCAAGCTGCCTCACTGCTCCCTGCCTCAGTTTCCCTGGCTCCGAGGAGGAGGGGACCCAGCGTGCCTTTGCAGCACAAACACGCTGCGCATTTGCATCTTGTTTCTGCCACTGTGCTGGGGAAGGGGGGTCCCACAGTCCACTTCCCTCCTCCAGGCGAGGAATTTGTGGGATTTGCTTCCTCTGCGAAGCTCAGGCGAAGCAAAACTGCTGCAGGACCCCTCGGAGGATCTGGTTTCCTTCACCATGCTGCAAAAATCTGCTTTTGCTTTCCAACACCCTCCTGCAAATTTGTTCCGGGCTCCAGAGCTTTTGCTCGGTCATGTTGTGAAGGTGGCTGCAGCTAACGATGGAAAAAGTGCCAGGCTTCGGTCCCCCTAAATCTGCTTTTGTCAGCCAAACCCCCGCTCTAGCCCCTGCCGCAGAGGGGGGTTTCCTGCCGGCTCTGCCCTCGGCCTTGCCTCCCGCTCCCCCTCCGCGGCCCCCAGCCCCTTGGCTCAGGGTTGCCTCCCTCCCCAGCTCCCCTCGCCTGGCCCATCAAGCACAGTCCCGGCATGCCTCAGGTTTTCAGGCCCTGTATCCACAAATTGCTGAGCAGCTGGGGCTGCAGCTGCTTTGGGAGCAGGGAAAAAGTCGGGGAGGCTGGTAGATGGACTGAGGTTTCCTTACGTGCACCCCCAGAGCTTGTTCGGAGCCTGAGCAGAGAGGGGACAGGCTGTAGGTGACCTGGACAGGGGTGCTGAGTCCCCTGGGCTGCCCCCGCCATGCCCTGCTTCCCCACCCTGGGACGAAGCATCACCTGCTCCTTCAGGCACCCCTGAGCCAAGCACATCCTGACCTGCCCCTGACCCACACAGCGGGCAAAGAGGTGGGGCAAGCCTGGCCCTAGATGCCACTGTCAGCCCACAGAGCTCCTGGCTGGCACAGGAATACAGCCAGCACTTAGATCCCAGGCACTGCTGGTACCAGCAGTGGACCAGCAATAGTTCCTGGTTATTTGTTTCTCTTGCCCTTGGCAGGTGGGCAAGGGGGGACAGACCCCAACGCTGCTGTCCTTCCCCACACACGAGGGCTCAAGCCCTGTCTCCTTCTCCCATATGCCATGGCCCATGTGCCTGGCGTGTCCCTGTTCCTGTGGGGTTACCACAGCCTCTGGGTGGCTGGATTCATCCGAGCATCACTGCAGCATCTGCCACCTGCGAGGTGAGGGGTGGTCACATCTCTGGATGGAGATCCCCTGGCCAGAGGTGAAATCCAGCCACAGACCTGAGTAGGGAAAGCTCCAGCTGTGGTGCAACACAACCCAACACCTGGAAGCCATGGGAAGCTCAGCTCAGCTCAGCAAAATAAGATGGAGCTCAAACCTGGCAGGTAATTAAACCTCCTGCTTAATGAGACTGTTGAATGTGCTAATAAATAGTAGCAGCTATGAATGAGGGGTGGAAGATCCAACTTGTGCTTAACAAGGAGATGTGCTCAATCACACCTTGATTCAACCAGCGTGTCACCCAGGGCTTGTGGTTCCAGTTGCTGGGAGCAGATTTGAGGAGAAAAGGGTGGTTGCAGCCCTGTGTGGCCTGGCACTGGGGTAAATCACATTCCTGGCTCCCTGCCTGTGCTCGCCAGTTTTCCCTCCTTTCTCCTCACTTGGCCCTAGTCCAGTGAAGCTCCCGAAAATGGGCAGTGAAGATGCAGCGAGCCTCAAGCATCAAAAGCCCCCTCTTCCCTCCCCAGCGGGTCATTCCCCATCACCATTTTTTCCCCTGTGATGGTTTCATTGAAGCCAGGATACTTCTGGCAGACACACAGCCATGGCATCCCTCCAGAGCTTTGTCATCAGGATGCGCCTCTGATGGCAGAGCTGTCATGGCTGGTCTGGGCTGCCCCCCTGCTCCTGGCCCCACTGACACCCCCCCTGGCCTTGGGATGATCTCCTGGACCACCCTACAGGGATCTGGGGCTTACAGCAGACAAGGCCAAGGGAAAAACCCACCCTGGAAAAAAAGCTGTGGGCCAAGTGACTCAACGCACGTCACGTCAGGGAGGGTTGGCGAGCGGCGTCAGGGCTGGCAGGAATGGGAATGCGGGTTGTAGCACAGCAGAAGCAAACGTCACTGGGAGATGCTGGGGCAGGGGGTGCTGCTGGTACACTGCCTGGGGCCGTGGGGGTCTCATTCTGATAATAAACCAAATCTCCCTTGTTTCAGCTCAAATCTGGTGCTCCTCTCCGTTTCCTGCCGTTCGGAGCAGCCTGACGCAGCCAGGATACAGCCAACTCACCCCACGGCCATTGAGCTCTCGGAGGTCCTAGCCACATCCCAGGGGTCCACCGTGGGGACAAGGGATGGGCGGCAGGCAGGTCCCTCCTGCCCCGCATGCCAGGCAGGACCCTCACTGGGAAGCAGCCGGCCTCGGGTTTCTCCAGTCCTTTCCAGAGCAAATTCCTCCCAAGAACAAATCCGTCAGCAAATTCCCGGGGAAACGGTTGCAGCTGTGAGCGGGAGGGACGGGGGCGCTCTCAGGCCGGCCCCGAGGAGCGGTGGCCGGGTGGCGGCGAGGGACGATGCTCCGGTCCCCGGGCTGCCGCGGTGTCCCCGGCCGGAGGGGACCCTGCTCCTGCAGAGGCCGGAGCCGCGGCTGGGCAGGGCTGGATGCGGCTGGGCTCCTTCCCCGCAGGAATCCCTCTGCTTGCGCTGGGGTTTTTCCACCAGCCCCGTCCAAGAGCGGGTCGTGTAACCCGGGGCCAGGAACCAAAGGGGCGGCGGGGGCTGCGTTCCTGCNGGGAGGGGCTGAGCCGGCAGAGGCACGGACAGGCGGTGCAGGCTGCGGGGGTCTCTGCTGCCACCTCCAGGGCACTGCTGGCCTCGTCCCCCTCCCCTCGCCGCGACACTGTCCCTGTACTTGCGTCTTGCAGATGCTGGGGCAACACACGGCCACCTCAGCGCACCCCCTCCCCATCTCCCTGCACCCCAGAACAAGCCACCCCTATGAGCCCACCCTGGGGACCCCCACCTCGGTGTCCTGAGGGGCTTGGGGACCCTCCTGGGCTGCAGAGACCCTCTGCTCTGACCCAGCTGCCCTGGGTGCACAGGGCTGCACATCTCCCCCCCGCCCCCCCACCAGCCAGGGTGGGTGCTTCGGAGGGTGCCGCCAGCTCGGTGGCACTGTGCCCGCTGTCCCCTTTGCCACCCTCCCTTTCCCCAGCCTCCATCAGCGCCAGCGGGGCTGGGACGCAGCCAGGGAAGGTGACCCACTGCCAGTGCCCCGGCACCCCCTGCCACCGGGGATGGGCGCTGGGGAAGGGGAGCCTGCCCGTCCCCCCTGCAAGAGGCTGCCCATTTCCAGGCGTCATTANCCGCGCCCCCCCCCCCCGCCCCCGGCTGACACCAGCACGCCAACTTTGACACCTCGGGGCCGCGATAGCCCCGTTCCCACCACTCCGCGACATGCCCGGCTCCCCCCGCACCGCNCACCAGCCAGGGTGGGTGCTTCGGAGGGTGCCGCCAGCTCGGTGGCACTGTGCCCGCTGTCCCCTTTGCCACCCTCCCTTTCCCCAGCCTCCATCAGCGCCAGCGGGGCTGGGACGCAGCCAGGGAAGGTGACCCACTGCCAGTGCCCCGGCACCCCCTGCCACCGGGGATGGGCGCTGGGGAAGGGGAGCCTGCCCGTCCCCCCTGCAAGAGGCTGCCCATTTCCAGGCGTCATTAAAGAGCAATTAGCTGGAAATTAAGCTGAGAACAAGTATTGATTAGCTCATTAAGGCTGGGGGAGTCGGTTGTGGCGGTAGGAATTGCTGCCGCTCACCCTCATTATGGGCAAGGTTAAAGCTTGCGGTCGGGCAGCTCATTAAAAATGCCAGGGATCAATCGATGTCCCCGGCCCAGTGCCGCCCAGCACCCCCAGCACCCCTGGGGACACCCAGCCACTGCCTTTCGGGGACTTGCCTGTGACCTCTGAGATGAGCCAGCTTGGGAAGGGACCGAGCATCCTTGTTCCCCTGCACCCACCGCTGCATCCTGGGCTCCCCCACAGAGGTGGCAGTGTTGTCTTTGGGTTTTCAGCCCCCCAAAACTCACTAGCTGGGGGGTCATCTTTCTCTTCCCCTAACCAGGGGACCCATGGGGACAAAACCCCCCCTAGCCTAGCAAAGAGATCGAGTCTGTGGGCTCTCAGCAGTGCTGCCAGCTCCAGGTGAGGAACAGCCAGTGTGGCTGGTTTGCGAGACACCACCCCAGGACTGCTCCCCACCAGAGCCGAGGTTTGTCAGACCTCAGCCTGCCAATGCCAGCTTGTGTGAGTGGGGGACAGGCCAATGGGAGTCTCAGGGGTGGGATGAAAACAATTGGTGACATGGAGACGTGGGGACGTGCGAAAGATATCCGGTGGCTCTGTGTGGCCAAGTGCTGTCATGCCACCCTGCCTTGCACCCTGGCCCCACAGCTCCGGAGGGCCTTGGGGTAAGCCCAGACCCTGCCTGGCCTTCCAGCCAGACCCAGCCACCCTGAGCCCCTCTCTCCTGTCCCCTCCAGTGTCCCTCCCATCCCCATCTCTGCCTCTTGCAGCCGTCGGCAGTCAGGGCCACCTCCCAGCCGGTGCATGCACAGAGGATGTCCCCGCACAGGCTGGTGGTGTGCGTGGGGGGGTAGGTGTCATCATTATTTTTGTTTTCTTTGCTCTGTCCTGGAAATATATTGTATTCTCAGCTAATCCCGTTCAATTACACCACAATAAAACACATAATAAAAACGTAATTCATTTTTCCCGAGCGCTCCATCTCCCTGTGTCTTGGCAAGCTATTAAAAATTTGTCTTCATTTTTCTGGCAAGAGCCTTGTACCTTTTCATCTTTAATTTATGAGAGCAGAATAGCTACTGACAAGCCCTTATTGCGCGGCGAGGGGCTGCATTATTTATAAGCCGCCAATGGCTGGCTCAGGGGAGATATTTGCAATATGCTGGGGCCAGCAGGAGGGGGACAGATCGCCGACGCGCCTCTCCCAATCCACTCCCCCACCCTGGGTGGGTGCTGGGTTTAGGTGCTCTCCTGGCTGCCCCCGAGGGGGACCACCCCCTGCCTGGCCTCTGCCAGCCCCTGCCCGCTGGGGAAGCTACAGCACAGCGTGGCTTTGGGCTGCCTGACCCTTATCTCACCAGCTGCTGCTTCTGCCCATCTTTGGCTTTGCAGCGACTCCCGCTCCTCCGTCCCGGATGGATGCTGGGGCTCCGTGGAGCGTGGTTGCCTCCATCCCTCCTCTCCTTGCATGGACATCCATCACTCCTCCTGACTGCCCTGGCCTGCGGGTGACACAGCTGCTGCCTGCGGGCTTGCCAGGGTCCTGCGACAGCAGCCACGTCCTCTCCGATAGCCGTTCATAGAAAGCGGGATAAAAATATCCTCGCTGGAGAGGCAGGCACAGGCCCGAGGCCGGGGATTGAAGCAGAGCGTCCTGTGAGCGGGCTGGGAGAGGGGGTGGGAGTGTGGGCAGAGCCGGGGGGACGCTCCAGCCTCTCCAAACCAGCAGCATCCAGGGCAGCAGCTTAGCACAGCCCTCTGCGCAGCGGCGAGGTGCAAAGCCGCCTGTGCTAAAAAAAGCCCTCCCGACAGCTGGATGAGCTTAACCACACGCCGAGCCAGCCGGAGCCTCTGCAAAGGCAGCGGGCTGGAAAACGGGAGCAGAGCCCGGCCCCGGGGGGCACACGGGCACCCCGGCGGCCAACCTGCCCATCCCTCCCACTCCCATCCTCACGCAGATGGCAGTCCTCTTCCACCATACACAAACCGGCAAGTGACACGCTCCTCTTTGCTTTTGGTTTTGTATAAACAACCTGCCTTTATTATTTGGTATATATAGGTACATTGTATGTATATCAAAAATAACTAGAGGAAACCACGGTGAACTTAAAGCTATTTGAGAAGGTCCACCTGAAAGCAAGCACTCCAGGAGGCGGTAGAGTGTCCCCCCGGGGGGAGCCCAGCCCTGAACAGAGATGGCATTAAAATGAGAATAAAAACATGGGCTCTCTGCTGGGATTAAAACATGTTATTTGCTCTGGGGATGGAAGGAGCGGAAAGCCAGATTAAATCCCTGGAGCAGCCCAGAGGAGAGCAGAGGGCGAGCTGAGAGCGCGCGCCTGGGCTAGGACAGCCCCCCCCGGGTTCGAGCCACTTTGTGCGCTTGAAATCACTCACCCACGGCTATTTTGGGTGTGGGGAGTCTTCCTCTCGGAAAGCTGCTCTGCCATCCCCAGGCACCAGCTGCTGAACCGCTGAGGAGCGTGGGGTGCTTGCAGAGGGGTTCAACCCTCAGTCGCTGTGATTGTCTGCTGCCTCCTAAAGCTGGGGAGCACCATGTTTTTTCCCACCCCACATCCCCGCTCGCAAGGTCCCCGGTGCTGCTGCCCACACTCCCCTCCTGCACGGCACACAGCTACGGGCACACGCAGGGTAAGCACGGGAGACACGCGTGGGGGTGCCGGCCAGGAGGTCCCCAGGCGCGGGGACGGGGTTCGGTGCGGTGCTGCATGGCTGCGGGCATCCCGGGAAGTGGGGCTGAGCACCTGGGACCTACAGACACGCAACGGCCAAGGGAAAGTGGCGGGGGCCCCAGAGGGATCCAAGGGGCGAAGCTCAGCAATGCGCCGGCCCGGCGGCTCCACGGCACGCATCTCGGCCGCCCCAGCACCCCCGTTCACAGCCCTTTGTTGAAGTAGACGGTCTCCAGCTGCGGGTCTTTCTCCCGGATCCGAGCTTGGACTTCAGGCTCCAGGCGGCTCACGGGCATCGAGCTGCCAAGGGGACACAGATACAGAGGATGGTGGGGAGACATCCATCAGCGGCCTCGGGTTTGGGAAACCACCTGCTGCCACCCCTTCCCCACCTGCACCCCATGGGGATGTTGTCCCCACGGCCCAGCGCAGACCTCTGTCTGTACAGGGTCTGTACTGCTGCGTGTGCGCAGGGACGTGTGTGCGCGCACACTCATTTTCAAGCCTTTGACCGCTCAAAGGAGCGGAATCATCTTGTGGGAGTCAGAGAGCACCAGGAGACCACACACTCCCCTCCTGCACCCCACGCCCAGCCCCATGGGGCTGCACACGCAGGCACAGTGCCCGTCCTTACCTTTTCTGCGGGAAAAGTGCACAGCACAGCGGGGTCGCAAACACCAAGCTGCAAGGAAAAGACACGGAGAGGAGAAGCTGGGCTGCAGAGCAGCAAGGAGGCAGCCCAGAGCCGTGCCAGGTGCTCAGCCAGGGAAGGGGTACGGAGATGCCCCCTCCAAGCCCCAGACTTGGAGATCCATTTGGCTCCTGAAGTGGGGCAAAGCCTATCCCTCTCAGTGTGGGGGAACAGCAGTGCTGAGCAGGAGCCCATCACAGGCTTGAGAGATGTCAAGATGAAGCAAAATAGCTCCTGGTCCCCGGACCTAGCACCCCAATCCCATCTGCACAGGGAGGCAGCAGCCTGGCCAAGTTCCCTCTGCCCTCCCAAGGAGCTCTGGGGTGGCTCTCACCTCCCCTGCCAGCAGATCCCCCAGCAGCACTGCCCCCCATGCCCGGGCTTGGTCTGCGCCCGAGGTGGCAATGCCCGTTGGCAGAGGATGACTTACCAGAGTCCCACCAGGCTGACCTGCAGAGGAGCGTTCAGGTACGGATACCGCTGCCAGGGACAGGGAGAGGCTGTGGTCAGTGGGTCGGATAGGGTAGGAAAGTGTCTGTTCCCCAATGGGGTGCCAGCCCCGTGACAAGCTAGAGGGGCGTCACCCCATGCCCAACCTCCCCTCCCAGGACCAGCAGTACCTTCAGGAAAGCTCTCTTCTCCAGGGCGTTCATGATCACCGGTGGGATGGCTGGGGCAGAGGGGAAGGAGATGAGCTCCCAGTGCTCACAGCCCCCCTGCCAGCCATGGGACCCTGTCCCACACTGCCAGGAACGCAGGCCTTGGACATGGGTGGAGGAAGGGACACTCACCCATGGCTGGGGCTGCCATGCCAATGCGGGACACTACCACCTGGAAAATGGCCTTCTGGGCTGCAGCTGTGGACTCACCCAGGCGGTTCCCATTCTCATCTGTGACCGGGATCCCCAGCTTCAGCTCTCTGCAGGGAGAGCAGGGGTGAGGGGGGACCCAGGACACACAGGTAGGGGGTCAAAGGACAGGGCAGAGACACTGCACAGTGGTACGTCTCCAAGAGAAGTTGCTGTCCTGCTGCATTCCCCATCCACTGCCTGAATAATAAGTTGAGGGGCGTCTCATCTGGACCCACATTCACACTTGGTGGGTCCTCAGCAGGGCTGGACAGGGATGGGGAGTTAACCGCTGGCATTAACCGATAACCCCTTGGGACGCAACGAGGTGCTTGTACCCTCAAACCAACACACCAAGAGGTGTCAGCAGGGCCAGGAAGAAAGCCCCCTACAAGCCCAGGGCAATGCTGCCCCCCGTGTCCCCCACCAGCACCTGGTGAATCCCGACACGAGCCCGAGTGCCCCATCCCAGCCCAGGAGCTCACCTCTGCCTCATCAGAGGGATGTTGATACAGTTGGCAGCAGCCACGGCTGCAAAAGGCACGTACCGGCCGATGATGGCTGGCAAGTGCTGTGGGGGCAAGCAGGGAGAACATCATGCAAATGCTCTGGGGACAGAGCTGGCTGTCCCTGGGTCTGCCACCGTCCCCCTGCAAGACACTGGGGTATCCCAGCCCCACCAGGGAAAAACATTCCCTCCTCCCCTGCAGCTCCCAGTCAGTGAAAGGTGCACAGCCCAGGCAGTCTGGGGGGTCCCACCTCCCCTCCCAGCCCTGGAGCAATGCTGAGGGGTGAAAGAAACCTAGAGAGATCCAGCTGGGGGTGGAGTGGGGCTGGAGGGACAGGCCACGTTCAGAGTCATCATTGCTGGGAAGAGGGGCTGCTTTGTGTGGGCCCTCCCCCCCAGGCAGCCCCATTCCTCCACTTTCTCCCCTGCCCTAGGTGATGGGGAGCTCAGGGAGACCCCACGCAGAGGGTCCAAGTGCCCAAGGGGCCACCTTACCTTGGTGAGCGATTTGAGCCCCAGCGCTGTGACAACTGCCCCTGTGGTTGCACTCACGTAGGCTGTCCCCAGCTGGCTGCAAGAGCAGGAGGTGACACCGATGAGCTAGGGTCCCCTCATTCCACCCAATTCCCCAGAGGAGGGGCCAGCATGCCCTTCAATAGCATCAGGACACCTAGGTTCCTCTCCCAGCTCTACCACCAATCCTAACAGCCTGACTGCTGTCCATCTCTGGCTATACCAGGTCCCCATCATCCCGTCTCAGACCCCCCCACACTATTCAAGAAGCTATTCAAGGCACTCCCCTCTGGAATTCTGGGGTGCCCTGGGGACCTGGTCGAAGGGATGCTTACCTGGGGGTGATGGGTGCATCCCCACTGCGGTTGGTGTAGTTGACGATGGCGTTGAAGGACTGGTTTACCCACTGCCAGAACAGCACAGCCGGCGTGGTCCTGCCAGAGAGAAGAGGGCGCTGGTGGCACTGGGGGATGCCACCCATGCTCCTATGGCATGGATGCCTTGCGGGGTACATGGCATGCATCCCTTCCTCATCCCAGGGCCCAGGAGGGTGCCCGGAGAGGGGTGTTCACTGGGGTGAGGTGGGGACAAGTACCTGTAGAACGTCAACATGCAACCGGTGATGGTCATGTTCATGGGGACCTGGGCTGACATGCGCCCTATGAGGAGCATCTTCTCACCCGTGTCAGGGTGGAAAGCCGAGTCGTAGATGTACTTTGCCCGCCAAAGCTGGTCCTCCGTCAGCCCCAGGGGTACCGTGCCCGCCCTGTTGAGTAAGCGTAGCACCCGCTGGGAGACTCTCTGCCAGCACCTGTGTCCTACCTGGTTTCCCACCCCATGTGGGACAGTTGGGAGACGCTTTGGGACCAGCCAGGCAACTTGGGGGACTGGCTTTGGCCAGGAGGGGAGGTCAGCATTGCTCCCATTCCCACTCTGGGGATGGTCCCAAGGCTGTACCCTGCCCAGGAGCAGTGCTGGGGGTACAGCCACCCCCAGTACCTGTAGTTCTCCACCACCCGCCGAGCCTCCTCCAGCGTGGCCCCTGAGAGCAGCAGGTTTCGGGGGTCGGTCACCATGAAGAAGTGCTTGGCCCGGCCCTGGAAGGTGCTCTGGTCCCAGCGGGGCTCACGGATGTTGATGGTGGCAGGCAGGGACGGTGGCATCTTCTGTGGGGGGGCAGTGGGGGTGGTTATGTGGGATGTATATTCCCCCCGCCCCCCCGCATCCCTGCTGGAGTAGGTCTGGAGCTCCCCCAGCCTGGGAGGATATGGGGACACACACATGGGGAACCCTTTTGCAACGGAGCTGAGTGAGGACCCCCGAGCCCACTCAGCAGATGGGCAGCTCGTGGGTGGGTGACCCCACCACTGCGCCCCCCTCACCCTGCAATCTGCCAGCGTGGAGCCCCCCGATCCCGCTTGCACCAGACACCAACGCGGATCCCCCCACCCCAGCAGGGCACCCCGGACACGGGTGGGGGGACGGGTACCCGCCACCCCGCGGCTAGCGCTGCTGCCAGCCGTGGAGGGGAGGGGCGAGGAAAGGCACGGGAAAGCAGGCGATCCCCACCCGGGAAGGCACCGAAACACACGGCCCGGCCCCATTTCCACGCCCGCCCTTCCCTGGGAGAAGCGGGGCTCTGCTGCCCCCCCCACCCCTCCCCAGGGCGAGCATCCCTCCTCCCACGCTTGACACCCCCCCC
>VZSF01001816.1:89643-103317 GCA_013398295.1 Chionis minor
GGTGGGGGGGGGGGGGGGGGGGGTGTGGTGTCACAAAGTCCCTTGTCCCCCCAGGCTGTGCCACTGCGCCCAGGACCCGTCCTGCCAGCATGGAGCACCCGTGCCAGCCAGACCCAGCTTCGCGCTGCTAAGAGGGAACGGTGCCCCAGCCCGGGCATGTGCTGCTGGACTATGCCATGTCCCCCCCCGGCCGGCGGGCAGCCCCAGCCCCGTGAGGACGCCGGGACGCCGGGGTGCCCAGTGCCGCCATGGCCCAGGGCTGGGACGCAGCGCTGCCGGGGATGACGGCGGGCAGCCGGTCGCGGAGCTCCAGCAGCGAGGCCAGCCTGGCTCCCCACTGCCTCCTCAGCAAGCAGAGCCGCCTGCTCAATGGGGCCGCCCGGGTCAGCCGTGCCGCTTCCCCCATGGGCCGCGTCATCCTCATCAACACCCCCATCGAAGGTGCGTGGGGTGCCCTCCCCCCTGCAGGGGGGCTTGGATGCCTGGGTTCCCCCCGTCCGGGGGCAGGGAGAGTTGTCCTGGGACTGGGGACGTCCCCAGCAAGAGAGACACCCCCCGCTCCCCATTGCTTTCACCCAGCCTGGGTGACACATCCCGCCCTCTATCCCCACAGCCAGCAGTAACGAGAGCGACGTCATCAACGCCATCACGGTGGAGAAGAGTGTTGATGGCAAGCTGGGCTTCAGCGTCCGTGGTGGCTCTGAGCATGGGCTGGGCATCTTCGTCAGCAAGGTGGAGGAGGGCAGTGCTGCCGGTAAGTGGGATGGGGCGAGGGATGCTGGTGGGGACAGGCACATGCCAGGAAGACCCTCTTGGGAAGCTCCCAGTGACACGGTGCCACAGCAGCCATGGTGGCTGGCCACCATTTGCTCCCTGCTGCCTCTGGCCGTGGGGTTTTCAGGCTGCCTGTGGAGAAGGGTTGGGGACTGGAGTGGGCTGCCCCATGATGATGGCTCTGAGCTCCATCCCCAAGCCACAGTGAAGTGACAAGCCCCCTGTGCCTGCTGCAGCCTCGGTGTGATTGCCAGGCATCCCCGACTCTGCTCCCATGGGGTTCAGATCAGGTTGGGGACACATTTCGAGAGGGGACACCAAATAAAGACATCGGTGTGCCCCTCGCAGAGCAGGCCGGGCTCTGTGTTGGTGACAAGATCACGGAGGTGAACAGTGTGAGCCTGGAGAACATCACCATGAGCAGCGCCGTCAAGGTCCTCACTGGCAACAACCGCCTCCGCATGGTGGTCCGGCGGATGGGCCGCGTGCCAGGCATAAAGTTCTCCAAGGAGAAGACAGCATGGTGAGCAGGGCATCCCCCATGTCAGCACCCCAAGGCCCAGCCTCACGGTGGGGAGGCTCAGCGGGGGATTCTGGGGAGCATGGAGGGTCCCATAGCTGGGGGACCTTCAGGGTGGGGGACATTGTAGATCTCTGACAAACGTGGGGAGAGCTAAAGGTGGGGCATAGGATGGGATAGGAAGGTCTGGAGCAGGCAGGGTGGGTGCAAGTCCCGTGCTCAACATCTGCCATCCCCATCACTCTGCTGGGTGACATCAATGGCCCCATCCTGCTGGAGGACGACAGCCAGACCCCCTAGCAGCCCCCCAACGCTGTGCCCACGCTCTAGGGTGGACGTGGTCAACAGACGTCTTGTGGTGGAGAAAAGTGGCTCGACGCCATCCGAGAGCGGCTCTGAGGATGGGCTGCGGCGCATCGTCCACCTCTACACCACCTCCGACGACTACTGCCTGGGCTTCAACATCCGCGGCGGCAGGGAGTTTGGCCTCGGCATCTACGTCTCCAAGTATGGCTGTCCTGGGGGGCACACAGCACCCCAATCCCTGCTGTGCCGATGCTGGGGCTTGGCACCCCCTCCCTGGCTGAGCCCCACCCCTTCATAAGACTGGGCATCACTACCATGGGTGCTGGGACACGGGGCTACCGGGGTGGAGGTGTGGGGCAGGAGCAGGGCTCCAACGAGGGCTCGGACCCATCCTCTTCCCACCCCGCTGATGCCGTAGGGTGGACCCTGGGGGGCTGGCGGAGCAGAACGGCATTCGGGTGGGAGACCAAGTCCTTGCAGCCAACGGAGTCAAGTTTGAAGACATAAGCCATAGCAAGGCAGTGGAGGTGCTTAAGGGGCAGACCCACATCATGCTAACCATCAAGGTACCCGCTTCCAGCCCCACGGGACCCCTGGGCAAGGTGGAGGGGGTCGGTGTGTCCCCGTGCTGGCGCTGCCCCAGCTCGGCCCAGCGCCCATGGGGCTGGCGCGGCCACCGGCTGGTTGGGTTTCAGGCGGGTGGGAGGCGAGGGGGATGCATTATTCATGGCTGGCACCGGATCGGGTTCACCCAGCACGCGCTGACCCCCACATCCTCTCCCCCTGTGCCTAGGAGACTGGCCGGTTCCCTGCCTACAAGGAGATGGTGGCCGAGTACTGCTGGCTCAGTCGCTGTAAGGACAGTGCTGCACGGGTAGTGGCAGGGCCACCAGGCTGGGGCGTGGGGAGGCTGGGACCCCCACGCAAGGGTTGGCCGGCCCCAGTGGGGAGGGAGAGGGAGGGAGAAGGTCCTTGTGCCATGGGGTCCCATGGCCTCACAGGGGGCATGAAGCTCCCTGTGCCACAGTCAGCATCACCATGGTTTCCATGGCCTTGCAGGGTCCCACCTGTCCCCCATTCTTCTAGGGGACACGAAGAGCCCTATGCAATGGCCAGCAGCCACCTGGTCCCCACAACCTTATGGGTCTCCATATGTCCTCTGTCCTCGGGGTGGAAGCAGAGCTTGCCGAGACCCTGTGGTATGTCACCTCATGTCCCCCCTGTGCCTTTGCAGTGACCAACGGGCAGCTACAGCAGCTGTCTCAGACCTCAGAGACCAGCTCCTCCATCTCCTCCTATTCCTCGGGGCCAGCACCTGGGGCAGTGAATGGACTGGGGATGGCCACCCCGGGGCCCTCCACCCGCACTGTTGACGTAGCCATCTCCACGGAGGACGGGCCACGGCGGGTCTGGGCGCGGGAGCGTGCCGAGCGGGCCATGCAGACCGAGCCAGCTGCTGAGGGGCTGCCAGAAACACGGCGCACGGTGCGGCCCCCCGAGCTGCTGCGGGACACGGCCATCCGGGGCCAGGGCACCCGCGAGCCCCCTGGCACCCACCCACGCCGGACCTTCGCCCACTCGCCGAAGACGGCGCTGCTGCTGGCGCTGAGCCGGCCCCGGCAGCCCATCACACGCTCCCAGAGTGACCTCACCGTTGCCGGTAGGCACCGGGGCACAGCCCCACGCGTGGGACCCACCCCTGGATGGGGTTCCCCTCCAAGCCTGCACCCCCAGCTCTGCGTGTCCCATAGCTCAGCCTCTGCCCTACGTGGAGCCCATCCTGTGCTCGGGCATCCTATAGCCCCTGCCCCACACGGATACCTCGGATACCTGTCTCCCATTCCTGGGCATCCTATACCTGAGTCCCTGGCCCCCACCCCATATGGACACCTGGCCACCAGTCCTGGGCATCCTATAGCCCTGCATAGCCCCAGTCCTCTCCTTGGGGCTTGCGGGGCACCCCAAAGCCCAGCCACACAGACCCATAGATCCCCTACACCCTAGAGCAGGTCTCTCTTCCACAGTCACTGCCCCTCCAGTAGCGCCTCCTAACCCACCCCAGGTTCCCAGCCCAGGCCTCTTCCCAGCCCCCAAGCACCATTTGGGGTGGCATCCTCCAGCCCCACCACTCCAACCTCCTCTTTCCCCAGAGGAGAAGCGGAAGAAGGAGAAGCCAGAGGTACAAGGGGCACGGGGGGCACCCCCAGGGCTGCACCGCTCCAAGACCCTGGTCAACCTCTTCTTCAAGGGGGGCCGTGCCACCAGCCAGAGCTGGGCCCCCCCCAGCCAGGAGCCCCCCACCTCCGACCGCCGGGCACGCGCCAAGTCCCCGGGGCGCCCAGATGGGGACAGAGGTACTGGGCTGGGGGACAGGGTGGAGATGGACCTGACCTGGGACCAGTCCCACCTTCTCTGGGCACTGTGGCCCCATTTTGGCATCCATGGCATGGCGGGGGGGGAACCATCGGGAGGGGGTCCCCAGGCATGCAATTTTGGTGCTGTGCAGCGATGCTCCTGGCCCCCCCAGCTCCGGCGTGCTCATCACTCTCCGTCTCCCTTGCAGTAGGTGCTGTGCAGAAGTTTGTCATCCGGAGCCTGAAGCGGGGTAACGGGGGTGCCCAGGGCCGGGGGGGGGATGCTGCGGAGCAGGCTCTGCATGCGCCTGGCCCCGTGCTGCATGTACCTGTCTGTCTCTGGTGTGGATCGAGCTGGTTGGGGTGGGGGTTGTGGAAGGGGATGAGGTGTTTCGGGGTGCCTGGGGCGGTCCCTGCCCCTCTGGCCACCCCTCCTTGCTGTGCCCCCCCTCCAGAGAAAAGCCGGCGTGCCAGCATCCTGGGCCCCACGGGCATCGCCACCCTGCAGCCCAGCAGCAGCGACCCCGAGGCCCGGCTCCTGCACATCCAGGACACCGCCGCACGCCTCCTCAGCCCCGACGAGGTGACAGCTGTGCTCCGCCACTGCTCCCGGGTACGGCGCGGCAGGCAGGGTGCAGGCAGGGCAGCTCCTTCCTCCCTGGGGGGGGCGCACTGCGGCCAGAGCCACGTGCCCACGTTAAGCTGTGGGAGGTAAACTGAGTCACGGAGTGGGGGGGACACCCATCTGCTGACACCCCTCCTGCGCCCACAGTACCTGCACGAGGGCAGCGTGGAGGATTTGGTGCGGCCACTGCTGGCCATCCTGGACCGTCCCGAGAAGGTCCTGCTGCTGCGGGATGTGAGGTAGGTGGTGCCGGAGGGTACCCCAGTACAACCCAGCTGGGTGGGACAGACCCAGAGCCCCACGTGTGCTCTTCATGTTCCATCCCGGAGGTGGCTGCAGCCCGTCTCTCCCTCTTTGCCCCGGCAGGAGTGTGGTGGCCCCCACAGACCTGGGACGTTTCGACAGCATGGTGATGCCCCTGGAGCTGGAAGCCTTTGATGCCCTGAAGAGCCGCTCAGGTAGAGCCTGGCCCCCCAGGGACCTTGGCCGGGGGACAGCGGGCAGGGGTGAGCACAGCCTGGGGGGCGCAGGGGTGACTGTCCGCATTCCCTGTCCGCAGTGCGCTCGCCTGCCCTCCGCCCAGCCCACCACGACGTCCCCCCCAAGAGACACCTCATCACACCAGTGCCTGGTGAGTGCCAGCCCACAGGGTCTGCCTGGCCCCCAGGCTGCCCTGGTGGGGCAGTGGGAGGGGTGTGTGCAGGGTGGAGGGGGGTATGGTGGCAATTTGGGGGAGCAGAAAGGGAGCTGGGATGCCTGGGTGCAGGGGGTCCCAAAGGAGAGGGAGCTGGTGTGCTGGCAGAGTTCTGGGAAGTCCTGGAGTAGCGGGATATGTGGACCCTGGGTGCCAGGGGGTCTTGGGGAGGAGGACCTAGAGTCCCTGAGAGAGCTGGGGTGTCTGAGTGTCGGAGCTAGGAGGGGAGCCGGGGTGCCTGGGAGTCCCTGGAGGAAGATCTGGGGCCCTTGGAGCCAAGGGGATCCCTGGGAGGTGGGGGTCCCCAGGGAGCAGGGTTTGGAGGATCCCAGGTGATCACTGGGTGGCGGGGGTCCCCACGGAGCAGGGTTTGGGGGATCCCAGGTGATCACTGGGTGGCGGGGCTCCCAAGGGGGCAGGGCTGGGGGGATCCCAGGGCATCCCTGGGTGGTGGTGGGGGTCCCCAGGGAGCAGGGCTATGGGGTTATGGGCCGATCCCTGAGCCCCTCTCGTTGCAGACTATCGGGGCGGGTTCCTGCTGAAGCCGGCAGGGGCCCCAGAGCCGGAGGAAGCCGGGGGGCTGCAGGCGAGCCCAGCCCGGCTGCGAGCCTCCCCCAGCCCCCGCCGGCTTCACCCCCGCACCTACACCCCGCTCCCCGATGTGCCAGTGGATGCTTACGCCTGCACCAGCCGTCCCCCACCTGCCACCAGCCCCCAGCCCCCCAACTGGCTGCTGGCCGAGCCCCCCCCAGGCGAGGGGCGCGGACGTTCCCGTAGCCCCCGGCCCACCTGGCATAAGGAGCCCAGCTTGGTGCCCGACGGAGGGGTGGACATGCCGGGAAAGCCCCAGCGGGCACGGCCCCCCCTTGCACCCCTCTTTGGGGGGCCAGGGGGTGAGGTGGGGGCTGGGATGGCCACCAATGGCCCTGGGGACGCTGGCAGGGAGGAAGAGGAGGAAGAGGAGTACCGGCTGCTCACCATCACCCTCTCCAAGCTGAAGCACTCACTGGGTGGGTGACATGTGGGTGGGACACCAGGGATGGGCTGGGGATGGGGTGGGGACCCTCCTCCTGGCACCAGCATCACTGGGATGGCTGGGCCCCCCTTGGCAAGGGACACCCTATTTAGGGAATAGGGGGCAGACCCCTGAGCACTGCCCCTACCTACGCCGCCAAATCTAGATCGGGAGAAGCAGAGCTGATGTTTCCTGGTGCCCTTGTCTTTGCCAAAATGGCAGGACAGAGGCATGGCTGCCCCGGGGAGGGGGTGCCACGCACAGGAGTGGGTGGGGGTCCCAGCCTACCTGGGTGCGAGGGTCTCGTGGCTCCCTCACAGGGATCAGCATCTCTGGTGGCATCGAGTCGAGGGCACAGCCAGTGGTGAAGATTGAGAAGATCTTCCCTGGGGGAGCCGCCTTCCTCAGTGGCATCCTCAAGGTACAGGGGGACCTCCAGGGGACACAGCACACCCCAGGGGGTGGGCAGGCATCCAGACATCCCCATCCCATAGAGCTGCTGGGTGCTGGCAGCCCCCTGGCACCCTAAAAGTGGCTGCACTTCACCCTGCTGCCTTCTCTCACGGGGGCCAGGCTGGGCAGGAGCTGGTGTCGGTGGATGGAGAGAGCCTGCAGAACGTCACCCACCAGCGGGCCGTGGACATCATCCGCCAGGCCTACCGCAACAAAGCCAAGGAGCCCATGGAGCTGGTGGTGCGGGTGGCTGGAACCCCACCAGAGTGATGCTTCACCCCCGCTTTGAGGAGCCATCCCGCACTCAAGACGAGCCAGATGACTCATTCCTGCACCAAGCTGTGGCTGGTCTCAGCACAGGCAGAGAGCATGAGAGCTGGAGCCACCCCATGGGCACGGAGGAGCTGCCTGCAGCAGGACCCAAGGAGGGGGGGCAACACCGGCAAGGTGTGAGGGGGACAGGCAGCTCCCAACCCTACTCTGGACAGATGGACGCAGCCCTGAAAAAAAAACACAGCCAGGGGCTTGTTTTTAATGGGTGTTTCCAGGTGGTACACGGGCGAGCCGGGCTCTGGGAACAGCACATGACCAAAATAAAGTACAAAAATCCCCCTTCTGCAGCAGGGGGCGACCAAGCCAGAGCTGGGCACAGCCAGGCTTTTCCTTTGGTTTGACCCGCCCTGGGTGCCCAACTGGGCCCCCCCACCTCTGCCCACCCTGGGGGTGTCCCCAGCTGTCACTCCCAGCACCGTGCCCCTCTCCCCTGGCAAGCTGGGCATCACAGGGGCATGGGCCAGGCTATTTTTTGGGGGGAGAGAACGGAGGGATACTGGAGGCAAGGGCATGGGAAAGGCACTGAAGGCAAGCTGCCCCGCGGCAGGGGTGAGGGGGGCACAGACAGGTGGAGTGTGAGCTGGGAGAGGGCGATATGTTTTGGTAGGTCCTATAAAAATAGAGTTATTTAAAATGGCACAGAAACGAATCCCCTGACAAACACACAGGGGGGCAGGGGGAAGGCTGGTACGGGCAGGGACAGGGCACACAGCACATGCCATCCCCTCTGGAACTGGCTGGGTGACAGTGCCAGCAGGGACGAGAGGGAGGGGACAAGCCAGATTTCCCCCTGTCCAAGGTGACCCTGCGGAAGCCAGCGCTGCTAATCCCCCGGGCGCTAAGAGGATCAGTGGGGACCAGCTCCGGGCAGCCCCGAAGCCGGGACTCAGCACCCCCCCACCATGTCAGGTGCTGATGCATCCTCACCCCAACACCTCGATGCTGAGGAGGGGGCAGCGCTTGTGGTCCCCTCTGCCCCCTCCCAGTGCCAGCAGTCTTTGCAGAGCTGGGCGGGGGGGGGCAGGGATCCCCCACGGCCCCATGGCTCCCAAAATCCCAGGGGCTGGAGGGCCCCCCAGCAGGCAGTGTCTCAGATCTCAGTGGCCGTGATCTCCTCGAAGGGCGGGTCGGGGCCAGGGGGGTCGCAGGGCTCGGGTAGGGGGTCTTCGCCCTGGAGCCGGAGATGCTGGAGGCGTTGCTCGAGCCGCCGGTTGCGGCGGTACATCTGGATGTAGCTGTACTGCAGCTGCTTCTGGTAGCGGATGACCCGCTCCTTCTCGCCCTGCCACGTGCCGCGCTCCTGCTCGAAGGCGTCCCGCTGCTCCTGCCCGCGCCGCCGCTCCAGGGTCACCTCCGCCCGCAGCCGCTCCAGCTGCCGCCGCAGCCCCGCGCCGCCCCAGGGCTCCTCATCGGGTTGGGGGCACCCCTCGCTGGGTGGGGGGCCCCCCTCGCCGGGTGGCGGACATCGCCCGCGGGCGGCTTCCCGCAGCCCCGCCACCTCCTGCTCGAGCCGGCCGGCTTTGGCGCGGAAGAGGTCGGCCTCGCTCTTGCGGCGCTGCAGTTCGTTGGCGCAGACCTCCAGCTCCAGCGCCTTCAGGCGGGCGGCCTCCTGCAGCCCCTGCGCCCGCCGCTCGCCCGCCTGCAGCTGGGCCCGCGCCTCCCGCAGCTGCGCCCGCAGCCCCAGCAGCTCCACACCCCGCTGCGCCAGCTCCGCCTGCGCCTCCTTCAGCTGCTGCTTCAGCAGTGAGATCTCCCCTGACTTCTGGCACACCTGTGGGGACCACGGGGCTCAGGCACTGGCTGGGACCCCCCCCCTCCCCAGCCAGAGCCTGCACCCCCCAACTCGCCCGGCGCCGTCAGGTGACTCACCTCCCACTTGGTCTCCTCCAGCCGGGGTGCCAGCTCAGTGCGCTCGCGCTGGAAGGAGGCGCAGCGACGCTCCAGCAGCTCCCGCTCCTGCAGCAGCTGGGCGAAGTCCTCCTGCAGCTGCTTCTTCTCCTGCTGCAGCTGCAGCACCTGGAGCTGCAGGACCTGCTGCCCTCGCTGCGCCGCCTGGGCCGCCTGCCGCGCCTGGGCCGCACAGCGCTGCCGCAGCCCCTCCAGCTCCTGCTCGCAGCGTCGCTGCTTCTCCTCGTACACCTGGGGCGGGAGGAGAACGCGGTGGGGGGAGCAGCACAGCACCACCCAACTTCTGCTGCCCTCCCTGGGATGGGCATCCCTGGGATGCCCGCCCACAGGTGGCATGTTCCCCCCAAACAGAGGAGGGGTTTGAGAGGGGTGTGATGTAGTGGTGGACCCCTCTCCTTGTGCCTCCTCATCCCTTGGCGCTCTGGCGCCTCCATGAGCCCATAGGGCTCCCCCAGCCTCACCACCAGGCAGGGAAAAGCCACAGGTCTCAGGCACGTTCAAAAGAGGGTACCCCAAGATGAGGCACCCCAGTCTGTACAGCTGGCCCCCCAGATCATAAAGTTTCTCCCAGGGACTATATAGGACCACCCACCGTTCCCAGACCCACAGAGGAAAGCATCCCCATACAAGGGTCTGTACAAGGGTCCTCAAAGGGGCTCCCTGTCCACCATCCCGGGGTAAAACAACAAACCCATCAACACAAGGTGCCCTGGGGAGGGGGACAGGACAGGGGGATGCCAGGGGCGTACCTGGCAGATGGCCACCTCGTTCTCGTCCAGGCTGTCGCGCAGGAGCCGCAGCTCGGCCTCCCTCTCCCGCAGCTTGTCCTCCAGCTCCCGCACCAGCATGGCCTCCTCGCCAGGCAGGGGCGAGCGCCCGCAGGAACCGCTCTCTGAGGAGGGCCGGCCCCGGCCGCTCAGCGAGCCCGTGCTCTTGCTGGAGGACGAGCGCCCACTGTCCGAGTTGGAGGGGCGGCAGCCCCCTGGGGGCTCAGAGGGACCGTGGGGGGTGGCCGGCAGGGCGCCCACCTCGGGGTGCTGGCTGCAGCCCGTGCTGTAGGTGGGCAGGCTGGAGAGGGAGTTGCGCCCCGAGTCCGAGAGGGTGCTGGCGCGGCAGCTCAGGGAGCCGGCCTTCTCGGCACCCAGCAAGTGGGTGAGGCTCACCTGGCTCTCCGAGAGCCCCGGGCGTGCGGCCGCCTGGGCACTCCGGAGCTTGGGCACCACTGGCTTGAAGGCCATGGGGCGGATCAGGGTCTTCTCCACGTTCTGCCGGGAAAAAGAGGGGAGAGTGAGGGAGGGGGCTGGGGGACCTGTCAACCTCCTGAGGGGCTGCCTGGGGCGATGATGGGGGGTGCACTTGAAAGGAGAAAAGGGACAGTCGCTGCCTGCTCCATCCTCCCTCCATGGGATGACATGCAACCCTGTCACGAAGGAGGGGGCATCAAAGGCATAGAGACCACCACATCCCCAGGGACACCAAAAATGTAGCCACATGGCCCCAGTTCACATGCCCAAGCTGACAGCCCCAGCGTGCCGTGGGGAGCAAAGCCAAGACCCCAGCACCCACTCACCCCGCTGCCAGCCCCCCTCTCACCTCCTCCAGCTTGCCAGAGACAGGGACGAGCTTGGGGGGAGGCCCCCGGAGGTGGCCACTCAGGGCTCGGTCATCGCGGGGCTCATCGGAGTCGCTGCAGGGGCTGGCAGGAGAGGGGGCATCCAGCCAGTCGCCGCAGAAGCCCCCATTGGCGTAGGCGTGGGCCACACTGGGCATGGCTGCACGAGCCTCCTCAGGGGATGGGGGGTCCCGGGGGGTGGCCCGGAGCAGCCCCTCCTGCTTGTGGAAGGAGGCAGCGGGCAGCCCCCCATCGCAGGGCTGGCCGGCGCGGTCGTGGTGGGGCCGGCTGGGCAAGAGGCTGCTGACGCTGCCCATGGCGGCGGGGGGCGAGTGGGGGGCAGCACGGAGCTGCACAGCCCCCTCAGCGGCAGCCTCGAGGGGCACTGGCAGCGTCTGCACGATGGCCATGGCGGGGGGGCCCCCGGCGGGCAGGAGCACGCGGGCAGCCTGCAGGCAAGGGAGACGGGGTGTCAGAGCGGCGGGCACCACCGGTGATGCCCCACCAGCATCCCCAGGTGGGCATGGGGGCACCCCTGAACCCCCATATGCCATCCCCCATCTCACGAGCGCAGGCCAGCCCGAGGGGACGCAGGCAGGAGACACCAAACAAACCAGCATAAAACCAGGATTCGCTAAGGGGGTGTCACCGGCACCCCCCAAGCTGGGCTCAGCACCCCAGGGGTGCCAGGGGCTGTGGGGTGTAGGTGGCACTGTGGGGCAGGGCAATGCGGTCCTGCCCCATGCCATGCCCTGGCATGACCGCGCTGTGGGAAGCGTGCCAGGACTGGAGGCGAATCCCGAGAGGCCCGTGGAGGGCTGGCTGCCGGGCAGCCTGCCCACCCCACAGCACTGCCTGCCCCACGGTGCCCACCCAGCGCAGCCCCCATGGACTGGGGGGCAGCCCCACACAATGGTGACATCCACTCCCCCTGCCCCACAGCCCCCATCTCTCTGCAGTCACCCCACAGAGGGTGTCCCCCACCCCCAGCGGGGCGCAGGGTCCCCCGGAGAGCCACCAGCCCCTGCCCATCTGCTCACCAAACCCCCGCCACCTGGGGGGCTGGGCAGGGGGTCTCTCCCCTGACCAACCACTAGGGTGGAGGGGACACACCCTGCAGCCCCCTCTGCCACTGGGGTAGCAGGGAGTTGGGTTGGAGCCCGTGTGGAGCAGCACAGGGCAGGGGTCTCTGCCCCAGGAACCCCCAGCTCAACCCTCACCGGCCACCCCCCTCCACTTGAGAGGGCAGATGCTGGTCCAGGATGTGGGCACCAGGCTCTTTCCCAGCCCCAATACATGGGTGCCCCTCATTCCTGCCCCCCACACCCTCCTCCAACCAGGGGGCCTCTGCCAGTGCCCCGCTGCAGCCCCCCCTGCCCCAACCCACGCCATACGCCCACGTGACGCAAGGCAGCCGACGGGCCGGATCCGTTCCCCGCTGCCTCATCGCATCTCGCACATGGCTGCAGCTGGCACAGGGCACGGGCAGGGGGGGGCCGCTGCCCGCATGGTCTCGCCTGCCGAGCTGTCACCTGAAATCAATCCGCCTGCCAGTGCCCGGGGGGGGCAAGCAGGGGAGAGATGCTGGCGAGCCAAACACCCCCCGCCCCCCCATCATTGCCCCCACTGGCACGTGCCGACCCCAGGCACCATGACCTCACACCGTGCCTGTGACACCCCCGAATGGGAAGGTGGGTGACACCCTCGACCCCCCCCTCGCTCACCTCGCCAGCTGCTGCCCATCCGTCCGGTCCGCTTGGGCCCCCGCACCGCGAACACGGCTCTGCCGGCCCCTGAAGCGGGAAGCAGAAACAGGAGGGGGTCAGGGTGCCAAACAGCAGCGGCGGTCCCTGTTCCCCCCAGAGGCCCCCCTGCCCAAGTCCCCTATGCCAGCGTGGCACAGGGGGTGGCAGGGGAGCCCGGTGGCAGGTCCACTGCTCCCAGCAGCCAGGGAGGGCTGTGGCCACCCCAGCAGGGGTGGTGGGGATAACAGCCCCCCATGGGGACCTGATGCTGCCGGAGGGGCAGGAGCAGGGACCAGGGACTGTGCAGGGACACAGGGTGCCCTGTCCCAAAGGGATATCTCAGTCCCCCCTCCTTGCAGCCAGACAAGGTGCAGCAAAACTTCCCTGGGACATGTGGGTCAGGGGGACGCCCCTGGGGACAGCCGGGTCCCCGCACAGCCACGGAAGGGATGCTGCCACCACCGGGTCCCGCACTTGGTGGCAGCGGGAAGAGACTCCATCTTCTCCCTCCTGCAAGCCCCCACAGCCCACCGAGAGGGTCCCGCCGCCAGCCGGCGTGGGGGGCAGCCCCCTGGACAGCTGCCAGCACCCTGTGAAACCTCCCTCCAGCTGCCCAGTAAAACCAGTCAGCAACTGGGGCGGCGTCACCGCCAGCCGCTCCAGCCGGAGCACAGCAAAGCCGGATCCTGCCATTCGACGCCGAAACGGCAAGGGAAGGCTCGGCCCCTGCTCAGCCAGACACCCACCCTCAGCTCCTGGGTGTTTTGGCACCCCAGGGACTCCCACGCCTCGATGGCACCTCAGGGCCTCCCCAGGGCAGGGGGAAGCAGCCCCTCATCCCTCCCCACACACCTGACCCGTCAGGGGGGGACACCCCTCCATGCATAGCTGTGCCCCCCTTTTGGCCCCCCACATCCCGAGGCTCCCTGGGCAATGCTGCCCCCCTTGTCTGCCCCATATCCCCCCCTTGTCCTTCCACCCACCCCACGCTGCCCCACTGAGCCCTGCCTGCCCCACACCGCATCAACCCAGCCCTACCCCGTGGCTCCCCAAAATGCCCCATGGCACCCCTGAGCCCTGCTGCCCCACAGCTTCCCCAAAGTGCCCTAAAACACCCCCAAAGTTCCCCATGACACCCCCAAAGTGCCCTATGGAGCCCCGGGGCCTGTACTGCCTCACGACATCCCTAAAGTGCCCCATGACACCCCAAAAGGGCCCCACAGAGCCCTATGGCTTCTGCTGCCCCACAGCTCCCCCAAAGTGCCCCTATGACACCCCCAAAGTGTCCAGCGGAGCCCCTGGGCCTCTGCCACCCCACAGCTGCCCCAAAGTGCC
>VZSF01001816.1:103729-128991 GCA_013398295.1 Chionis minor
GGACACCCCCCGCCCCCCCCGGGGCTCTCCATTCCCCCAAAGCAGCCCCAGACCCGCGGGGTGAAGGTCGTCCCCGAGCAGGATGTCACACACCACACCTGCCCCCCACAAATTATCCGGGGTCTCTGCACCCCTCCGAGGGGGCTGTGGGAGGCTCGGCCCCGCTTGACACCGTGCCCCTCATTCCTCCTCCGTGAANCACCCCCCAGTTCTCCAAGACCCCCAAACTGGGACGAAAGGGTAGAAAAATGAAACCCACATCAACCCACCCTCAGCCCAGGGAGCCGTGGGTGCCCACCTGCCCCCCCGGGGGCTGGGGTGACCCAGGGGGTCCCCATCCCCCCTCAGGACTCTGCTCCATCACACCCTCCCAGCCCCAAGGAGGGATGGATGGGAGATGGGGGTCCCAAGCTTTCCCACTGCCCCACTTCCACCCCACAGCCCTGTGACAGCACCCACCCTGGGCTACACCGGGCGAGAAAGGGGGAGCAGGGAGCCAGGGGGGTCCCTCGGGCCGAGGGGGGACCCCACAGCCCCCACCCACGCCACCACACCAACCCTGACCCAGCCACGCTGGGGGCCTGGCTCCCCCTGCCTTACTTCTGCTCCCCTGGGACGCTCCTCTGCCATCACCCCCTGCATGCCCCGGCTCGGGGGGGCTCACACTTGCACCGACAGCACCCAAGGGTGCTCTCCCGGCCCTGGAAAGCCAGTGCATCCCGGAAAGCCCGGGCTGGGTGTGTACCGCCTGCCCGCCCAGGCCCCTCATTATGGCTCAGGTTAAAACTATGCCCAGTGTGGAGGCTGGTAATAACCCATGTGCTGGGGCGGGATGCTCCGCACAGCGGGGACCTCCTCTGCCACCACATCCACCCAATCCTCCAGGGGACACCCTCTCCCCAGCCCCAAGGTGTCCCCCCCACCAGCCCCCGTGTCCTGTGGTCACAGGCACAGTAGCACAGGAACAGCACCCACATTTCTGCTTTAATAAAACTAGGAAAGGGGGGGAAAAAAAAGGTGGATTAGACCAAGATCCAGCCATGGGCTCACCCTACCACGGCGAGGACCGGCCAGGTCACAGTATCTGCTGCCCTCCCGGCCCAGCAGGGCAAGGCAGGGCTGCTCCCCCCGAGGTTTTACTGCTGGTGACGCCCCCCTGAGAAAGGGGCTGGGGGAGACCCTGAGCAAAGTGGCGTTAGCTGAGTCACCCACAGTGAGCAGTGACACCACGGGGGTCCAGCTCCCACCCTCCCACCACGTCCCACTGGGAGCACACAGCTCTGGGGCAAGAGCCATCCACAACCTCCCACGCTTCCCTCCACAACTTTCCCCTCCCTGAGCTCCATCCAGGATCAGGACCAGAGACTCCCCATCACTCATGACAGGGTGGTTTCTGCCATGTGTCCCCCTGCCCCGCACAGTCCCTCCCACCAGTGATAGCCCAGGATTTCAGCTCCATTTCAGCCACAATTTAACAACCTGCCCCAGGTCCAGAGATCCTGAAGTGCTGGAGCTGCAGGTTACTCCATCATCACCTAGCCCACTCTGACTCTGCTCCCCTCACCGTGCTCCCAGCACTCAGCACCAGTGCAAAGAGAGTGGCCAGCATTTGCCAAAGCACCCTCCCAAGCCGCTCTTTTCTGGGACAAGCCCACTTCTCCTCTCAGGGTGGCCCCACATCTCAGAGACTGCGCTGGTGGCCAAGAGGCTTGTTCGTGCAGGAGAAAGGCCCACAGCGGTGCGTGGCTGCTGCTCCCAGGGGAAAGGGGCTGGCGTACCCCAGCCCCATGCTCCCAGCACCACGTCCTTGTCCCTCCTGACAGAATGAGGAAGAGACGTGCCAGGCTCACGGCTTCTTGGAGGCACCTGAGCCTCCTTCTGGAGTTTTCTTGGCTAAAAGCGCCTTCTCCTCCTTCATCTTCTTCAGCTTGACCTTGCTTTTGCCAGAGGATGAGAAGGTAAGTGAGGACTTGCTGAACTCCAGAGGGAAGACACCCACGTCCCCATCAAAACGGTTCTTGGACACCTGCAGGTAGCGCTTCCCTGGTCCCGTCATCAGCTTACGGTCCTGCAGGATGAGGACGTTGTCAGCCTCCTGGCTAGCCTGAGGGAAGAAAAACATCTCCAGAAGGGTGCTGGGGATGCAGCCAGAGTCACAGGGCTCGGAGGTGCTCATGGGCTGCCTCCCTGGCTCCTTTGAGACCTGTTACAGGGCATTCCAGGCCAAGGCAACTCCAGCACCTCCCAAACACCAACCCCTCGTCTTCCCCTGGGACATCCCAGTGAACCGCCAGGCAGGCAGGCGTGAGCTGAAGCCACAGTATGCCCTGGGAAAATGAGGGAGCATGGGAGGTCCATGTACACTCACAAAGCACCTCCTGCCCACCACTGGAGGGTTGTTCAGCATCACAGCAGAGACAGGAGCACTCAGAGAGCCCATCCCTGCACATTCTCTTTAATTATCCCATACTACATCCCACTCACAGTCAATGAGCATTAATTAACTGCACCTGAAGACCCAACAGGGCTTTAGCTGGAAAAGGGGTTTGCTGCCTGTCTGCATCTCCCAACAAGGACCTGGCCAAATCGGCACTCCACACATCTTCAGCAGGTGACAAGAGTCCTGGGGACATCCTGCCCCTCACAGCACCTTTCAGGTCCCCAGGGATGACTCAGGGTGCTGGCGGGAGCTGGGAACGGCTGCCTGATGTATCCCAGGCCCTTCCTGGGAACATGCTGCACCCAAGCTACAGGAAGGGCCACCCCAGCCCAGCTCACCTTGGCGGAGCCAAAGATGGAAGCCGTCTGCAGCTCCTTCTCGTCATCTTCCTTGCGGGGATGGATGACCAGCGTGATGTGGCAGGTGTTGTCCGTGGCGAACTTGCGAAAGGCACCAACGATGTAGTCCTGGGCAGCGAGCCTGCCACGACAGCAAGAGTGGGGTCAGCAGCTGGCACAGCTCGGTGTGGAGAGGCAGCAAGGTGCTGCCAGGTCCAGCCCCACAGCAGGAAGCACCCAGGGGTGTGGGCTGACGCTCTGTGAAGCAGTCAGGCTCACGCAGGCAAAGGGATGGGGCACAACAGGCCTCGCAGGCAACTGGCTCACCCTTTCCCACCTCTTCCTCCCCGGGGCAGCGATCGCCCTTCAACGGAACAAGGTTTGCCACGCCAAAGCAGGGAGGAAGGGACACCAGGTGTGGGTCCCCGGCCCCTGCGGTGACACCCGACAGGGCCAGCTCCAGCGATGAGGGTGGCGCTGGAAGGAGGGGGTGGCTCAGAGAAGGGCTACCTGTCCACAGAGAGGTGCTCATGTCCCATCATGAACTGAAGGTTGTCAACGACCACGTGGGTGATGTCATACATGTAGACGGCATGCTGCATGGTGTCAATCACCGTCCTGGGCAGAGGGAGACCGGGATCAGCCACAGGGATGAGCAGAGGCAAGTATGGGGATGCTAAGCCAGGCACAGGGATGGGGAAAGGCAGAGTGGGGAGGTACCAGCCTGGTGCCAACAGCAGCTGGCTGCTGACCATCAGGTCTTGGGAACGTCCCACCCCCACATCTCCTCCATCGCGGGACGGTGGCAGCCCCATCCCCACAGGTAAGAGCAGCTGGACCCTTACCCACCGTCCTGCAATCTCCCCAGCCCGTGGTGACCCCCAGGTCCTCCTTCCTCAGCAACTGGCAATGCAGCCAGGTGAGCAGGGTGTGGGAGAACACATCCTGCCAGACAGATGCTGGTTTTGGAGCGGCTACCTAGCACAGGGACAGGTCCCCTCCCTTCATGCCCACCCCAGAGGGAGGCTGTGAGAGTCCTTGCCACAGCAGGGGTGTGGCCATTTGAGCCACACTGTCCCCAGGTGCTAATCCAGGGACTTGACCATCCCCAACATGTCTCCTGCTAGCCCCAAATTCACAGCCCACTGTGGGAGAAGAGCCCCAGATCCCCGCAGCTCATGCCATAAGGGGTAAACACCACTGGGGACAAAGGTGAGGGACCATACTTGATGTTCTGTTGGCCGTGGAAGGTCATGAAGTAGAGCGGAAGGTCCTCGAAGCGGTCAGCCCACTCGTCATACAGCTCCAGCTGGTCCTCCAGGCGCTGGCCGGCAAACTGAGTCAGCATGATCTTGGCCAGGCGGACATTGTTGATCTCAAAGCTGCCCCACAGCGTGCACACCCCCTGCATGCACAGGTCCAGGGCGTACTCACTGATAAAGGTTGTCTTCCCACTGCCTGTTGGGCCTGGTGCAAGGACAACAATGGGAGGAATTAGCTGGAGGAGATGATCTGACCTGTCCTGAATGCACCAGGGGGTTGTTTAGATGTGGAGGTACCAGGGAGTAGACCAAGAGCGGCCCATCTGCAGCACTCCCACCATAAACAAGCAGTGTCTCACAGCAGGCTGCGTGTCCAGGCACATGAGTGTCACCTCCAGCAGCCAGCGGGTGCAGAGAAGGACTGAGCAGCTGACAGAGAGACACAGGAAAGGCTCAGACAGGAGACAGTAGATGGGAGCAGGGGGAAGGGACACCCCAGGAGTCCATGTGCCACCCCAGAAAGGGAGCCCATCACCACAGTGGTGTGCCTGGCGCCACCACACCCAGGAACGCACTCCAGTCTCTCACACACCCCTACGACAAGCTCAGTCAAACCCATGAGCAGAAAGAGACCAGGAAGACTCATAAGGCACCACCCCCAGGAGTGTGAAGCCACCGAAGAGCCCTCTGCTTCCCCTCATCCATCAGCTATTTGCTCATCACCTGTGAAGATGGTGAGCTCCCCTCTGCGGTGCCCTTTCAGGAGCTTGTTGAGCTCAGGGAAGCGTGCCCACTTGATGCCAGCCACCTGCTCAGTGTTGACCAGCTCCCCAAACACCTCCTCACGCAGCTGCCGGAAGGAGACGATGGATTTGTGGCTGGCGGGCAAGGCAGCACGCAGGATCTTGGTGAGGTTCAGGCCCTGGTTCAAAGCCTCCAAGGGCCGGGGCTGGAGGTCGCCGGGGCGCACCAGGGAGCAGCGCTTGAGGCTCAGCTTGCGGGCAAAGAGCTTGGCAGCTTCCCAGGAGCGCAGGTCCTCACCCAGCCACAGCGTGATGCGCTTGAACTGTTCCAGGTAGGGAAGGAGAGCAGGGGGCAGGCAGGTGGCCCCCCGTGGCAGGGCCAGGCTGGGCACCCCCGTAGCTTGGTGCAAGGCCAGGGCATCCAGCTCCCACCCGGTTAAGACCAGCTCTGTGTCCCGGCGGCCGATCAGGGGCAGCCCAAAGAGATTGTGATAAGAATCAAAGCGGGGTAAAGTCTCTTCCATGTAAGCTATCGCATCCCCCTTCTTCTCCACCCTCACAAGCTTCAGGCCCTTCAGGGTTGCATCGCGGGGGCTGAACCAGGGGAAGACGAGAGACTTGACAGTCCTCAGGTAACGCACCCCAAAGCGTTTCAGGGTGGCGTTCGTCACCAGGGAGATACCGAACATGGCCTTCGTCTTGTTAGTCTCATCCTCGTCCAGCAGGTCCCAGAGCGGCAGCGCCCGTTCCCAGATGCAGCGGGCATCCTCGCGAGCCCGTCGCGTGTCCTCCTCCAGCTCCTCCACGCTGGCGGGGCGAACACCGCGGTGTCGCAGCTCCACGTTGGCCTGGAAGTCCTGCCAGGTGCCCTCAGCCAGGGTGGCCGTGCACAGGAAGCTGCCCGTGGTCTTGTCAATGAAAAGCGTGTAAGGGACGTTGGCGGCTGGTAACGGCAGCTGGTTCTCCCGGTCGTCAGTGAAGAGGCTGGGGGTGTGGAGGCAGCTGTACCCATCGTGGAAGGGGATGCCCTGGGCCCGCAGGTACTGCCGGATCTCGGTGATGGAGACGGAGGGCACGGGTCCCTCGGGGGAGGGCAGCACGTCCTTCTTGTAGCGCCGCTGGGTAAGGCGGCCCGGCACCCCGGGGCTCAGGGAGGCCCCCTTGCTCCTCGCCCCGCCGCACAGCAGCGGCAGGAAGCGGCTGGCGGCTCTGCAGGGCCGCAGGGGCACCACCACCATCCTGCCCGCGCCCGCCTCCGCCCGCGCCGCCCCGGCACCCGCCCGCGCCGCTGCCGATCCGCATCGGCGGCGGCTCCGCGGCCCCCGCAGCTCCCCCGCGACCCGGCGCCGCTCAGGCCGCCCCCCTCACGTGGAGCTCCACGGAGGCCGCCATTGCATGACCCCGCCGCCGCCGCCGCCGCGCTCAGCGCGTCACTTCCGGGTGGGGCCGGAAGCGGATGTTCTCACCTCCCCGCGCCGCTCCGTTTCCGGGCGAGGGCGGCGCCATGACGGGCCGCGGGACGCCCAGCAGGTTCCTGGCCGCCGTCCTGCACAACGGCGTGGGCCGGTACGTGCGGCAGCTCCAGCGCCTCCAGCTCCTCTTCAGCCCCACCTCGGCCGACGCCCGCGGCGCCAGGTACAGCCGGAGTCGCGGCGGCCGCTGCCCCCGCCCAGCCGGGATGGAGGTGGGCGGGGGGAAGAGGCCTGGCGGTCCCGCCCGTGACCTTTGCTCCGGGGCGGAGACTGCGGTGACCTCTGCCCTCTGACCCCGCCGGGGCTGACGGCCGCCTCGCTCCCCCGCAGGCAGTTCGTGGAGGAGGCGGCGCTGGACTTCGCCCGGCGGCACCCTGATGTCGTGCTCTATGTCAGACCCCGCGCCGGCTTGGCCCCGGTGCTGGTGGCCGAGTACTGTGAGTGCGGGGAGGCGCTCGGGGGGGACGGATGGGGACGGGGCAACGGCAGCTCCCCCCCGGGGGAAGCTGCGGGTTGGGGGAGTGGGGATCCGGCCTGACACATCCCCCACCCCCCATTCTGCTACAGTGAACGGGACAGTGCGGGAGGAGCTCATCGCCAGCAAGACAAGCGAGGAGATTGTGCAGCTGGCCACCAAGCTGGCTGGCCAGTCCGGCCTGGACATCATCCGCATCCGCAAGCCTTTCCACACCGACAATCCCAGCATCCAGGGCCAGTGGCACCCCCTCACCAACAAACCCTCCGCCCTCACCGTCCAGGGCCCACGCCTGCAGCCCCAATAAAGCCTCTACCCCACTCCTCCGCATCTGTCTCTCTTCCTGCCCGCACAGAGACACCACCACGCCACATCCAGACAGAGCCGCGTTTATTGCTGGGGGGCACACGGGGCTGTGAACGAGGGGTGCCAGGCACGGAGGCTGATGCCCCTCCTTGGGGAGGGGGGGTGGTGGTGCTTGGGGGTGGCTTGCTCCCCCCTGCAGCAAAAACAAGGGTAGGGGCAGGATGGGAGAATCCAGGCATCCAGCTTGCTTTTTCCCCGCTGAGCCTCACTTTTCTGGGCAGGAGGGCCTGGGTGCCAGCCTGTTAGGGACCTCAGAGGGCTGAGCTCCAGGCAACGTCCTGGTCCTGGAGGTACTGGCGGGGAACACAGGGGAGGACACATATCCCAGCAAGTCTGTCCTTCCTCAGCTTCTCCAGTGTTGCCATCCTGTCCCCAGAGTGTGAGATGCTTTTGTCACCCTAGTTCCTCCGGTTACCCCAGGAGGTGGCAGGAGCAGAGGCAGTCAGGGGAATTTAGTGACAGTGGATGCTCCTGGAAAGTGCCATGAAGAGCTGGAGGCCCAAGAGGGAAGCAAGCCCTGGTCCGGGGCTCCTCCTCCTCACTGTGTGAGGACATTTCCCCTCCCACACGGTGTTCCACAGGGGACACGGCTGTGCCCGAACTTCAGTTCTCCAAAAGCACCACATGAAGGAGGGCAGAAACACATGGTGTCCAGGGCTGTGGGGGGCACTGCAGATGCCAGGGAGACATGGGTGCTGCGCTGGTCCCTCGCTGCCAGTGCATCTTGCTGTCCGCTACTGCATCCCGCTCTCCCCCTGCAGTGCCTTGGGGGGAGTGAGCAGAGCCTTGTCAGGGCCGGAGGCCCCAGAGATGCCACCTCCCCAGGGCACCCAGCCCTCCCATTTCACCTGGGGCCTCCTCACGGTGGGCACGCACCACTCCATCAGCTGCTCCAGGGCACTGGGGACATCAGGATCCTTGCCCGGGCTCAGTCCCTCGCCGAATCGTCCTCTCCCAGAGAGGAAACCCTGGAGGAGGGGGGGCAAACATGGGAAAGTGGGCAGGGGCTGGCAGCCACTGAGGTCTCACAACACAAGATGGGCCCCCAGCCCCTCTCTTTGCCCCGTGCCAGGAAGGGGCTCTGCGCCCTGCGAGAGGCACAGGCACCTTGGGCAGCCCCCAGCCCCCCTGCCCGTTCCTCACCCACCTCTCAGCAGCCATCCAGCTCTCGTGCCGAGGGACACCACGCAGGGCAGGCCCAGTCCATGCATCCACAGCAGCATCTCTCATGCCTGGACGGACAGACACACAAACTCTCCCTCCCCCCGGTGTCCACCTTTACCCAGGCGCCAGCTCCTACCTCCAGCTCGTGGCCGCCGTCGGTGGGTTTTTATACATAAATAGAGCTCCCAAATTTAAATAGATTCTTTTCTTTTTTTCTGTACAGCAAGTCTCAAAAGTGAGTGAAAAGCCAAAGGAGCGGCCGAGCCCGGGCCCGGCCCGGCTCTGCCGTCCAGGAGGTAGTTTCACCTGAGTCTTGTAACACTGCTGGCAGGGGGTGGGAGAAGGGGCTGGAAGGGAGGAGGGTCCCACTGGCAGGACCCCCCTCCCGGCCCCTACACGGAGCTCTCATCCAGCTTTTCCACCAGCTGCGTGTGTTTCCGCTTCTCCAGCATCTTGCTGAGCTCCTCGGTGAAGGATGTGCTATAGAGCGGCGAGGCCAGCGGCTCCTCCTGCTGCTGCAGCAGCATGTAGCTGTTGCCGTTCATCTTGCGGAGGACGTTGGGCAAAGCCCCCATGCCGTTGGTGAGCTCGGCCGGCAGCGGTGGTGGTGGTGGCAGCGGGGGCACGGCAGCCGGCAGCTCCTTGACCGGGGAGGTTGCAGCCGTGGGCGCCTCGCCGGGGATGATCCGCAGGCAGCCATCGGGGTAGGTGAGCTCTTCCTCCTCCTCCTCCTCCTCCGGGTGGCCCTTGCGCAGGCAGTTGGCTGAGACAGTCTGCAGCTCCACGCTGGATGGCCGTGGCTCCCCCAGGATGTACTTGCCCTTGCGCTTCTCGAGGCAGGACATGTAGAGGAGGCCAGTGCCGAGCACGGCGCATAGCACCACCAAGACGACGATGGCGGAGATATAAGCCACCTTCATGTCGCTGGCCACCTGGCTGGCGGTGTGGGGCCATGGGGCGGCCGTGGGGCCACGGGGCAGCTCAGGCAGCACGGTGAGTCTGTAGACAGCCAGCAGCGTCTGCAGACCCTGTTCCTCCCCGTAGCAGCGGTACTCGCCGCTGTGCTGGGGCAGCGTGTCCGTCACCAGCAGCCCGTCCACCCCGACGCGCAGCCGGTCCTGCCCCGCGCCTGACGCCTCGCTGCCGTTCACCAGCCAGACGGCTCGCGCCAGGTTGGAGCGCTGGTCGCAGGGCAGCAGCACGTCATCTCCCTGCAGCACCGTCCGGTTCTTCCACGGCAGGAAGCCTGCGGGGACACGCACCGCCTCGCACCTGTCCCAGCCACCCTAAGGGGTGCCGGAGGCCGGCATCCTCCCCGGTCCCAAGGGGCAGCGCAGACTCACCGCGCCCAAAGATGCTCCGGCATCCCTCGTTGCCGCTCTGAATGTCCTGCACCAGCCCTGTGCTGCAAGACATGGGGGGCTTCAGCCCTACAGCCCCAGCTGAGCCCATCCTTATGGGGCTACAGCCACTGGGAGACCCGCCGCTGGCTGTCAGACCCTTGGGGGTGGCACAGGGGCATCTGTGCCACGGGGTGATGTGCAACAGCACGGCACAGGGCAGGTGGAAGTCTCTAGGGCACCCTGCCGGGGATGGGCAGGCTGTCCCTACCTGTCTGCGGTGGCGGGAACACGGCACTCCCTGCCGTCCCAGGCGCAGTAGGGGTCCCGGGACAGGATGCAGTCGTAGCAGGAGGCGTATCTGGCGCAGGAAGCCAGGGGCACCTGCAGGATCCCGCTGGCTGCCCCCACGTACAGGCTCCTCTGGGGAGGAAAATGGCTGGGTCAGCACTGCTCTGGCATGGGGTGGCTGGGCTATGGGGTGCCCCATGGCACCCAGAGAGCCCCCGCCAGCCACACAGCATAGCTCTCCCCTGATGGGGGTGCACGGGGAAGGGCTAGCCCCCAGCTGCAGTCAGTGCCGATGGCTGCAGCTGGCACCTGGCAAAGAGGTGGGAGCCAGGCTGGTCCCTGACCCCCAGGCTGTCCCACTGGGCTCCAGTGCATATCCCAAGCTGGGGTGACCCAGGAGTTGTGTACCCCTGCTCCCCAAACAGCCCAACGGTAGCTTTGCATTACATATGTGTCCCACATGTGGTGTCCCCTCACTTTTTCCACCCCTCACCTGGGTGTGGGAGATCACCAGGCTCTCCACAGGTTGCGGGTCCTTGAATACTTGCACCTCCTCCACGATGTGGATGCTGGAGCCCACCACCACGGCCTTGTGGATCCAGCCATCCCCTGGAGAGCACACAGCAGGGGGGTCATGAGGGAGTGTGGGATGTCCCCCCATGCCCAGCAGAGACCTGGCAAACTCCTCCCATGCTCACCCGTCCCCATGAAGAGCACATCGTAGAAGCGGCCGTCGAGTGCCCGCACCCTGTCCACGGCCAGCCGGCTGTACGCCACGCTCTTCTTCACCAGCAGCGGCTCCCCGTCAGCCGGCTTCACCTCCTCAAACATGAGCGGGTGCAGCTTGACGAAGTCCAGGACGCTGTTGGGCAGGTCCTGCGAGGAGTTGAAGCCCTTCCTGCGGGAGTGGTCCGTAATGCACTGCCCAGGGGAGATGGGGGTCAGGGGGGAAATGCAGCTGCCCCGCTCTCCCCCCTGTCCCACACCCCCAGGCACTCACGGAGCCAGGTCGGGGCTCGGGCACTGCGCCGTCGTAGCGGGACCACTTGCGAGCCGAGTCCTGATACTCCATGTAGGGCCCCTCAAAGGCATGCTGCACCGCCGAGATGCTGTAGCGGCACACAGCTGATGCCTCCATGGTCCTCCTGGGGGGGAAGAGCCCCACCTGAGCCTGAGCAGACACATGGGTGCTCCCCACTGATGCACCCCCAGGTGCTCAGCGCCTGCCTGCGCATCTGCTCGAGCATCTCCGGTCCCCCCCATACCGTCACCTGTTAGCCCCAACCGTTTTGGCCGTTGCCCCACTCACCACTGTGTCGAGAGGGTGAAGGCGGCGTAGAAGACAGTGCTGTCCCAGCCACCCCCGTCCAGGCTGCAGACGCTGCGCAGCACCTCGTAGTAGGGGATGTAGCAGACGAGGCGTGCCTTCATGAAGGACGTCCACTTGCGCTGCAGGATCTTCTTCCCCCCGACGTCGCTCTGGGAGAGTGCAGGAAGCATTTCTGCACAGGCTGGTGGGGGGTGGGGGTGTCCCTCTGCCCATGCCTCAGTTTCCCCCCAAGGTGCAGGCACGCAGCTCCTGCACCAGAAGGAGCAGCGCTTGGCTCCCTGTGGCTGGGGACATGCCTACCTTGCAGACACGGGCCACCCGGGCTACCCGGGCCACCTGGCTCTTGTCGAAGAAGGACGTGGTCTCCTCACCCGCCCGCTCCGTAAAGAAGTAGTAGATTTTGTCATCATCTCCCACGGGGCTGTCTTTGCTCTCCCTGACCAGCACGGAGGCCACAAACTCGGCATCTGGGGTACATGGAGTGAGAGGCAGAGGTTGGCGACCACCGTGGGAGTGGCACAGCATCCCACAGCCTGTGACACCAGTCCTGGGGGACAGGGAAGGCTCACCATTCAGCCAGTGCAGCGGGGACTCCTCCGTCTTCAGCGGCCGCTGGTGCAGGTTCCTCCGGATGTCAGGGAGGCTCCGGAATTCATAGCGTGTGGCCGTGTACAAGCCACCATCTGGGTAGGGCAGGTACCTGTCAGCACGGCCATGCACCCCAGGGACAGCCCCAAAAGCCACCAGCAACCCCATGCCCCAGGCAGAGAAGTAGGAGGAAGACCAAGTCCTGGCTTGCTAAAGCCCCCCTATGCAGAGCCCACCTGGCTGGGGACCCCCTATAGGGGCACTGGGGATGGGACCAAGGTTGGTGGCATCCCACATGCCCCTGCCAGCCCTGGGAAAGTTGCCACTTACCCACGATGAGGCCGGTGTAGCCACGGGCAGGGTCGTACGGGCACTTCTCCTTGCCTTCCTCAAAGTGGGACGGCAATGTGAACCTGTCAGCATCCTTGTGGGGGACAGGGGACCAGGTTAGACAGAAGGGGACAGACCAGCCTCACCTGCCAGCCCCAGGCTCTCTGCAGAGGTTGCTAGTGGGGACAAAGCGATGCCCATGGCCATGCCCTTGTCCGGGCAATACGACCCCCCCCAGCACACTCCAGCTGGTCAGAAACCACATGGATCACTAGAGCCCCCATCCAAGAGCCGGTAGAGGGCTCAGGGAGGGAAGGGGAGCCCCGGCACCCCCCTTTGGCACTGCGTGGGCCCTGGGCAGGAGCGAGGCATCACAGCCAGTGTTCCTGGGCTGTGCCTGGCCGGCAGATGCTGCCCAGCTGGGCTGGGTCCCCCCAGGTGACATCCCTGTCACGGCAGGAGTTATTTTCTTTGGGATTTGCAGTTCAAAGCACATCAAATAATGACGGGGCCCTTCCAGCTCAGCAGCTCCTCTGCCTGACTCCCAGGGTGTGCGATGGCCAAACCGGACCAGCGGCACAGCTGTGGGAAACGGCACGGGCTTTCCAGGGCTCCCTGGCCACGATGGAGACACAGCCGCAGGCCCCTTTGCCCCCCAGCTCAGGGAGGTAGGTGGGCAAAGGGCGGCCAAGTCACCAAGGAGCCACCACACAGAGGTGAAAGTCCCACTGCCGGGGCACGTGGATGCCCCCAGCCACCCTGTCATGAGTCATCGCCACACGGGGACCCCCAGCCTGGCCCGGGAAATCCCTGGGGAGGGGCTGCTGAGTCAGCCCTGCCACCATCGCCCTCCCCAGGCACACTTGCCACCAGCCACCCTGCAGCACCCGCTTTGGGAAGGGACCCAGAAGCAGCAGTGGCTGGGGACCCGCTCCAGTCCTGGCACATCCAGCCCTGCTGAGCCCACGTGTCCCCCCACACGGCACCGATCTTTTCCCTGGCCATCTTGCTACAGGGTCAAAGTCCAACCACAGTGCCGAGGTGGGGACTTTGGGCACCTGCGTCACAGTGGCTGTGTCCCCAAACCAACCCAGCCCAGTCTGGGGGTCACCCGCTTCCGCCATGAGCTGGGGAGGGGCAGAAAGGGAGTAGGGCTGCAGGTGGAGATGACGGGAGAGGATGGGGGCTGCGCGACCCTGGGGTAACACGGTGGCAGGGGACAGGTGACAGCCGTGCAGCTGGGTAGTACTCACGATGGCAGCACAGAGTGGGTGGAAGGCGTAGGTCCCACAGGCGTAGAGGTGGGTGCTGTTCAGCCTCTGCAGAAACCTCACGTGGTTGAAGCACTCGGTCTGCAGAGGGGGAGGACAGGCGTCACCACGCGGGGAAAGCAGTGGTGGCCCCCCCACCTCAAGCATCCACCCACTGGCTCTACCTTGTTGTTTTTGCCCTTCTGCAGGCAGTCCATCTGCTTCTCCGGGGACGCTTCCCAGTGGATCTGCAAAGGGAAAAGGGACTGTCACTGCGTGACGCCCCCATCACCGTGTGGTCTCCCCGTCACTGCTGGCCTCTGCCAGAGCCGTCAGAGATGCTGAAATCCTCTCTTTAGTTAGAGAGGGGACAGCTGCTCAGAGCATGAGATGGCACCCTGCCCGCATGCCCCAAGCCTGGGGTGAGAGCGGTCCCACAACCCGACCTGCAGGTAGAAAGCCCAGAGCACCCGCAGGAGCCTGGAGGATTTCGGGGTGTCCTCCCCAGGGGGATGAAAGGGGTGTGCTTCCCCCCCTACCCTTCATCCTGCCAGGGTGTCCCTGAAGCAGTCAGTTCTAAGCTTGGGGACATCTCCCACCGCTGTCCCCACACTGCCTGGCAGGAGGGAGAAGGACCAGGCATCCACAGGGGACCTGGGGAGAGATCCTGGGGAGAGCACCTCCAGGCAAGACCTCAGATGGTAAGCAGGAGGATGAGCAGGGATAGGGCGGTCACGACCCAGGCAGGGACCGGGCAGTGTGGGACCAGAGAGGACAACCAGCTGACGGCAGGCAGGGGCTGGGCTCACCGTGCGGTGGGAGCCGTCAGTCACATCACTGGAGTTGAGGGCGAAGATGGCTCCCCTGGCACCCACGTAGAGGATGCCCCGGTCGTCCTCCAGCAGCAGGGTGCTGTAGTTGAGGGTGCGTGTGCTGAAGCGCCGGACGCCCGACAGCTCTGCAAAGGGAATGGGGGGCTGAGGGGGGACCCCAGGGCAGGCGCCGTGTGAGCCACGAGGAAAAGACAGAGGGTGGAGGCGGGAGCGGGTGGGAAGGCACCCACCAAAGCTATTGGGCAGATGGTGCCAGGTGCCAGTGATTACACCAGCAGGAAAGGAAGAGGGGAGGTTTGTTAGCAGGCGAAAGGCACTAATTTGGCTCAGACTCACAGGGGAAATTTATTCCTGCTAATTAAAACAGCAGCTCGGGGTGGGAGCTGCAAGATTCATGCCCAGCACAGACCTGCCACACTGTTTGGGGAACCGGCAGAGGAAGCGAAAACACACCGGTAGTGACCCCGGCTCCAAACTGAACCCACTCAGCCCAAAAGGAAGGATGCAAAAAACCTGAACCAAAACTGCTGTGCAAAGGAAGGACTTCTGCAGCAAGGCTGGGTGCTCTCTGCCCACCAAGCCAGAGAAACCATCCAACTTGGGGTTCTGAGAAGTGTGAGGTGGGACTCAGCCCTGGCCAGAGGGACCCCAAGCCAGTCTCAGACCCTCCTGTCACAGGGGGAGAAACTCCCATGGGGCTTGGGACCCCAGAGGCAGCTGGGGAGGGACTGACCCCCTGAAAGAAGCATTGCCTGGGGAGAAAAGGGCACCCCAGCTGCAAATTAAACCACCTCCCACCATCAACCACTGAGCTGGGCTTCACTAACAAGGTCATCGAAGCCATGTGGATGCTCGAGCCACGATGACACTGCAGGGCTGGCTGACACCAGAGGCTGGAGGCCGGGAACCCAGTAGCAATTAGAAAAAAATCACGGAAGAAAGTTCCCTGCTGATTATTTGGGCCATGAGAGCCCCGCCTGGGTGTGATGCCCAGCTCAGGACACGCTCCAAGGGCTGCTGGGCAAGGCCAGGGACTGGCCAGGCTGGCTCCCTGCACATCCTTGTATCCCTCTGACTTTTGGGGAGATGCTTTTGCCCTGCTCCATCCCTGGGGGCACACTGACTCCAGGCACTCAACACCAGACAGCCACGCAGGGTGTGATTTCTGGAGCCCGAGGGACTGGAGGACCCCCTGTAGCCACCCCGCCATGCTGCGCCCCCGGATCCAGGGCGTTGGTGAAGGCTGGACATAGTCATGATGCACCAGTGCTGGCAAGATCCCAAACCTCACCGCCACCACGAAGACCCGCATCCCCTTACCATCAAAGGTTACCGTTGTCCTGGGGGTGGCATCCAGGTCAGTGGCAGACCGCCGTGACGGGTAGCCCATTGCCGCCGCCGCCGCCATGAAGAGAGCCGTCAGGAGATGGGCCGTGCCTCCGCTCATCTTCCCACTCCCCCGGCAAGGGCAGTTGCCCAGCCCGCTGTTGCCGGGCCAGCACAGCTGATCCTCGGGATGAGCTCCCCAGCTCCACAGGATGGGGCCAGCAGCCAAATCCTCCTGGAACGCAGAGCACCGGGTCAGACGCTACCACTGGCCCTGGCACCTCAACAAGCAAGTGGGCTTGGGAAGGAGCTGGCTGAGCACACGCATGGACACTTGACCGGGCACGGCCTCAGCCTGGAGGTGGCTTCAGGGAAAAGCAAACCCTTATTCACCAAAGGGGAAACTGAGGCACGGCACAAGGCATCGAGCCCGCAGCCAGCACAGGGAGTTTGAGCAGAGCAACCCTCCGCAGCATCCCCTGGCTCAGCATCGGCTCCGGCACAGAGGCAGCAGTCGCCTGCTGAGCGCTCGGTTTGGTTGGTTGGAGGCTCATTTTCCTCCAGGTCTCCTCCAGGTTCCTCTTTCCATCGTTCCTGGATATATTCTCCTGCATCACCCCCTAACCGAAGGATATGCTTTGGCAGAGCCAGCTGATCCCCCATTGCATTTTCACACCCAAAAAGCAGGCACATTTACGCCCAGGAGCAGAGAGCTGAGGCCCTCTGTGGCTCTCTTGGCACACTGGGATACCCCAAGCCCCACTCCCCGGAGCAGCTGTGGTGGGATGGGCAGTGGGGGGGCTCCTGCGGAGCCCAGAGGCTCTGCTCCTCCTCGAAAGCACAGCTGGCAATCTCCTGCCACGCAAGGTACTTGTCCCCAAAGTTTTGCCCCTCCTGAAACGACGACACTCCAGAATACAGAGGCGCAGGGAAGTATGCTGCAGACAGGCAGCAACGCAGGGCAAAGGAAAATCCATACAGGAGCCGCTCAGCACCTTCACCAAGTCTTTCCAAGCAAGAACAAGTGTTCTATCTCCCCCCCGCCCCGCAGTGTTTTTCCAGAAAATTTCAGTTTCTGTCTCATCCCAAGCTGCCTTGAAGCTCAGCATCTACCTCAGTTCCCGCTTTCACGCATCCAATCCCCCCCCAAATAACCCCCCGTCTCTCCCGGCTGCACTGAGCGAAGCCACCAATTCATTTTGAGGGCGCTAAGGAGGAAGGAGACGACTGGGTATCTCAGAGCAGGAGAGCTCCCCGTAAGGAACCAGCACCTATATGTTTGCCTAGGGGGTTTTAATGTATACATAAACCAAATACCTGACCCTGTAGAGAAGCTGTTCAAACACGCTTGCTGCAGACAGTTTCCCTGAAGCAAATACCTCGCTGGGTCTCAGGCAGAGGGGAGGTAAAAGCAAAGAGAAACGAAAGTGAGACGGTCTTTGAGGCTGAAAAGGAGAAGTGAGGGGCTGGATGTGGGATTTCACTGTAGTCCTGGAGCCTGCATTAAACTGCTGTTTCCTTTGGCGGGGGGCTTCAGACCCAGACTTCACACCTGCACCAGCCACTGCCCTGGAGCATCCCAGCAATGGGGAGATGTTCCCCACTTCTTGCTGCCACTCCGGCACCAGCCCCACACAGAACACCCATAGAGCGCCCAACCCTGGGTTGGTGCAGGGCTGAGCTCTCCAGGGAGCAGAGGACGGAGACCCAGAGCATCCTCCCTCCAAGGAAATCCTGTTCCCAGGGCAAGCCCTGTCCGGACTGAGGGTCTGCCCACGAGCAACTGGCCTAGCAGGACAATGCAAGGCAGGTGAGCTGGGATGGAGGTCAACGAGAAGGAAGTTGCTTCAGTGACACTGTGTCTAGCATGAGCCAAACCCACTAAGCTTCCTGGTGGCGGTGAGGTCACATCCGGAGCACCAAAGCACTCAAAAGCACTCCAGCCAGCCCTGTGCTGACACCTCCCCATCCCACCAACGGGACTGAGGCCACCCCGGCAGCGGCAGGGACCCTTCCCCAGGCCTCCATGCAGGGACACGAGCCCGGAATCACATACAAGCCACAAGAGCTGCCGTGTACCTGGGCCAGGAAAGCAGAGGGGAGGAAAAAACTTCTTACGACAAGGCAAACAACGATCTCTAATAAATGAGTAACAGCCCTGCAAGCTGCCTGCACGCTGCCAGGCATCCTTGACTTATCTCCCCCAAGCAAACAAGCCCTGAACTTTGCCTGCTGCCCGGCTCCGGGCGCGACAGGGATTGGAGCTGGGAGCACGGCTGGGAAGGGAGGCAGGGATGGTGCTTATCACAGGGCAAGCGCTGCACTGTGAGCCAGCCCGGCTAACATTTAACCAGCGTGAGCACTGAGCCAGTACAGGGGCGAAAAAAATAAAAATAACAAATTAAGCTGTGGGGCTGTGCAGGATCCCTAGGCGGGCAGGGGAGAGCAGCCTCCCCTGCTGCCAGGAGTGGGTTCCTCTGCTTATTCCAGGGGAGCAGCTACACCCATTTCCAAAGGCTCCTTTGCCCGAGATCAGATGTAACTTTGTCCTAAAGGACATTTAATCAGTTAGCTGTAAGAGCCAGTTAATATTTTACTCAAAGGGAAGGGCTGCTCCGAGCTTCTCTATTTTTTTATTATTATTTTCTATTTTTCATACCTAGAGTCGGGGAGAAAGACCAAGAAGGAACTGAAACCAGCCTTGGCCCTGCTCAGATCATCAACCTGGGCTGCAGCCACACCAAACACCCCCCAAACCCATCATTTCCCCCTTGGTAGGGTGCAAGTTCAATGCTCTGGGTGAAGGCGAGGGCCAGGGTGGGAGGCAGAAGAGGTCTTGGTCCATGGGACACACCGGTGAGGCTGGGGGTGCCTGGATTGCTCAAGCCCAGCATTTCCATGGGAAACAGGGAAAAGTCAGGAGGGGAAATGCCACAGAGAGTTTTCTCTGGGGAAAAGGGGGAGACGAAGAGGCTGAAAAGCAGCAGCAGCTCTGATGAAATTTGGGGTTTAAGAGAAAAACTGCCAGAAAAGCCCATCCCATCCCCACGAGCGAGCTCCCGAGCTCCTCAGCACCTCACCTACTTCCCAGTGCAGGGGAGGCCAACATAGGTCCCAAAATCCAGCCCCAGGTCCCACCCTGGCTAGTGACGCTGAAGGAAAAGGGTGGTGGAGGCAGGATCCGGCCGCAGGGCTGATGGCTGTCCCAAGAGTGGGGCGAAGCCAGGAACCAGCCGCTCTAATCGGAATGTGCTATGTCCAGAGGGGCCAAAGCCCACCCTCCTACCACCAGCTACGGGTGCTTCTGTGGGATGCAGCTGCAACTCCCAGTACGGAGCTGGGTGAGCCCAACCCAGGCACCGGGTCCTGCCGGCGGGACGGGTTTGCTGGTCCCCAGGGAACGCCAAGAAAGCAGCAGGACAGCAGAGGCGTGCGTGAGCGCGCAGGGGAGCAAGCGAGTGAGCCCCGGTCAGGTCTGACTGGGTTTACTGGGTCACGACGGAAGCTTTGCAAGCATGACTGTGCTGGCCCCAGCTTCCCACCGGCAGCCAGCCGGCACAGCACACCCAAACAAGCTGGCCCAGTCGGTACCTCCTTAAAATCCCCGTGACCAGCGTCTCTGGAGGTGCAAAAAGCTTTTGATGAGTGAATTTCCCAGCAGCAGGTCTCGCCAACTTGGATCTGACCAAAGAAACCAGCCAAAGCTGCCGCACCCCTTGACGGCTGCTGCACAGGGAGCTTCTGCTGGCCATGGTGGCCCCTTCCTGCCGCCCTGCGGTCCTCAAAGCCATGAGGCAGCAAAACATGGGAGCAAGGGCTGGACACAAGCTGTGGTGCAGGGAACCTGTGCTGTCAGTGGGGCTGGCTAACATGGAGGGATCTCAGCCGGGGTCTTATGGGCCCCCCCGTGGCTGTTGCCTTGGTGGCACAGCCAAAAAAGATAAAAAGACACCGGCTTTTGAATTTAAAGGGAACCTGGGAGAAAGAACTGAAAGACCAGGTGGGAGCAGCCCTTCTTTGACTCTCTCCCAGCATTCATCCTGGGACAGAGATTTGCAGAGTGGGATCGGATACTTCTGCATCCTGCTGCTCCATGGACAGCTTGTGGTTGCTCCACCAAGTTTTAGTAAAGCCTAAGTGGGCTCCCGGAATGGCTGAGGGACCTTTCTCCCCTCTTCGTGAGCTGCCCCCTTGGCATCATGCACTCCTACACGCTTCCCAGTGGGGGCCAAAATTTCCAGCAGGTCTCCTGTGGATTGCAGGGTTGCAAAACAGCCTTACCAAAAAACCCAGCAGGGCCTGCACCAGGAGCCACCATTTACACCTTGTTTTTTTACGACAGCCCATCCCGGGCACTCCAAACCCCGTGTGGCCGATCCAGCTTCACTCACTGAGGCCAAACCCGGCATGTGACCCCCCCTCCCAGGCCCCTCGGCTCCCCCAGCCACATTCCCACCAGCCCTGCACCATTTTACTCCCCCGGGAACCCATGCGAGTCCCGCTCGGGTTCAGCCAAAACAGCCCGACCTCTTCCTGGTGAAGGGGGAGAGAAAGGCACCCGCCCCAGGGGATGAGGCAGGGAGAGCTCCCGGCTCCCAGGCGAGAACGAGCCAGGGAATTACGGAAAAGAGCCATCCAGCTAGACGTGAGCCTGGCCCCTGCCTGGCGGCAAGCGCGGCACATTTCGGGCCCCCCTTCCGCGGAGCCGGCAGACCTTCGGTGGGAAATCCTGCGAGATGCGGGAAGAGGAGCTGGGATGGAGGTTGCCAGGCAACTTTAATTCAGCCCTTGACGAACTTCCAGCACTTCCCTGCCTCTGCTGCAGAGCCCAGCCAGCAGATGATAAAACATTAGCTCCACATCGAGCCCGTGGCGTCCATCTGTCCATCACAGGGGCTCGTTCATGGCCTCGTGACCGGGGTGCCCCGCAAGGGGATGGGTCCCCCTGGCAGCAGCCCCAAAGGCCAGCCCAGGACGAGCCGCCCTTCCCGACAGAGATCTGCAGGGGCAGGATTTGACCCGTGGGACTGGGCTGGCGCTGCCGCACAGATATTTCTCAACCAGCCAGGATTTTTGTCAACAACAGCAAGAAAAAAATGCTAACTTGCTGAAAGCCCTGTGGGAAGAGGGGACCTGTGCTGGGTTTGGGGGCTGGGGACTGGGAGGGAAGGAGCACAGTGACCTCCCGGGAGCCTCCTGCCGAGTTTATTTTAGCTGCCTTCTTTAAACAAAACCACGCTTGACCCTGAGGCGCTTCAGCGGACACGCACGAGAGCTTCCATGATTAGGGAAGCAGATATATCCCTCTTTTACCCAAATTTGGGATTCGGGCACAGAGGAGGGGAGGGAGAGCGACAGCATCAGCTCCTCTCAGGGAGCATCCTGTCCTGCTCCCGACACAAAGCCCCCACGCACGGACGGCACAGCCACTGTGGAGCCAGGGGCCAGGCAGTGGGCACCGGTGGGCCATGGGAACAGGCTCCGAATTTTCCCAGCACAGCAAGGCCCCCATCCACTGCTGGCAGAGCCCGGCACATCCGGCGGAGGACAGCACCCAGCTCTGATCCCACCAACCTCACAGCAGGGAGGAGGCACGCGAAGGATCAAAATGACGGATGGGAGAGCAAGCAGGGCCAGTTTGGGACGTGGGCCAGTTTAAGGGGCACCAGTGCAGACAGGAGCCAGATGTCTAAACATCCCTAAAAAGACAAGCTGATCCACCAGGAAAAAAACTACCAACAGCCCAGTTTCCGACAGATTTTCCCCACTGGTCCCCAGCACTGTGCCTTTATCTCCATCACCCTGCAGCATCCCTCCGGGGGATGCCGCCCACCCAGCAAGGGGCAGGGACCAGCCACACTGTCCCCCTGCATGGCTGCAGGGATCTGGGCGTTTTAGCTTCTCCCCAGCTCCCTGTTTTCACTCATGTTACAAGAACTCGTTCCTCTCCTCCATCAGGTCGGGTCTGACGTTGAGCAGGAGGTTCAAAGGGACTGCCAGGCAGCAATGGAGCTCACTGCCAAGTCCCTGCGAGAGCTCTCCTGCCATTGCCATCCAAACTCACCCAAAAAAACCCAACTGAGAAAATAAAGAAAGCTGCTCCAGCCTGTGCCATGGGCAGGCATCACCTGCCCGCAGCCACCTGCCAGGCATGGGGACGGCTCCGCTCCAGCAGCTCCCGGCACACCGCGAGCAGACGGCAAGAGCATGGTGCCCAGGATGGCAGGACAGAGAGCTCCTCCGCTCCCCGTCCATATGGAAAAGCCACCAATGCTGTCTGTTAGTTGAAACAGTTCCTCACCTGAGTCCATTACCCCAAAAGCCGTGCTCAGAGCTGCCCTGGGAGGGAAGTGCACAAGGAGGGGAGGCTGAAGGACAAACCCTTGCAGCTCGGTGGAGGGACCAAGAGCACTAAGGGATGCCCCGGCCAGCCTGGACCACGCACCCCCTCACAGGAGCAATTCCCCATGTGCCAGAGGCCATTTGGCTCTCGCAAGCTGGCAGTGAGGACACAGTCCCGTGGCTTTTCCCTCCTATCCAGCACATCTCCCCCCTCCACAGCAGCAGCCCTGGGCTGATGCCACAGCCCGGGAGCCTGGGAGCACCTGAGAGCCCAGCTGGGAGCTGCACAGGAACCGGGAAGTGAAACCAGAGGATGTTGAGACGCGATGGCCTGACTCTGACTTCACCCGCTGCCAGCCCAACTCCGCGTCCAGGCCACAGGGGATGCAGAGCGTGGCTGCCAAGCCCCAGGATGAGGGATGCGGACCCCCGGGGCTTCCACCTCCTCCATCACAGGGAAGAGGCATGCTCAGTGCTAGCGACATCACCCCCAAACCCCTACATTTTCCATCCTTTTCTACCTCATTTGCAGCATGCCAAGCTTTGCTGCTTGCCAGCAGCTCCTCCACGGCCCCAACGGACAGATGGACAGATGGACTGACAGCCCTCCATATCGCAGTAAAGTTCCCAGCGAGGGGGCATTCGCATCCAAGTGGCTCAGCGCAGGATGCGATCTGCAATTCAGCCTTCAAAGGCTTTGTGGCTGAAGCACGTTGTCTCCACGGCAGAAGCAGGAAAATAATTGTAGCATTAAATTCCCAGGAACAATTAGGAAGAAAATGAGAAAAAATCCCAAGCCTAAATGTAAAGGGACATTTCAGAGCCAGCAGATTTTGGAGCTTTTTGACGCATTTGAATCCCTTTGCTTGTCCTCGTGGCTGCACTGTGTTTCATTTCACTGGGCTTATACAATGCAAGACAAGGAATTAACTCGGGTGTTTGTTTAGAGCCGGTTTGTCTTCCAGGTTTTTTTCCAAAGGCAGGTTTGAGTTTCAAAGACGTTTCTTGGCAATGGCTGGGGTTCCCATCATCGGTGAGGCGCGGGGTTTCCCCAAGGGGAAACTGAGGCTCAGAAATCCTGCAGGACCTGGGGTCCCCTCGGAAGCTGGGGCAAGAGCTGGAGTGCAACCCAGCTCGGCTGGCATGAACATGGGGCTTTCTGCTGCAAGCCTGTCCCTCTCCCTTTTATTTATTCCAAAGATAAACTGTTTTATTTTCAAAAGTCCAGCAAAACCAGATGACGTGAGCAGTTTTATGGCTTCCAGTTTTAACAAACTCTTCTTGTTTTCTTCGCTTTCCTTCCAAGAAGGCTTCAAATTTGGGGTCAAACTCAATTTGATATTCATGTTCCAAACTGCGCAGCGTGAGGCAGTAGCACCTGGCCTTTCCCCCAGCCATTTGCATACCACCAGCTCTGCTGCCCCAAAATCAGCTCCCCACCTTATTTGCACGGCCCGCCTTTGCAACAGGCAAACAAGAGCCCGCCATCAGGGTAAGGGGGGTGGGGTCGTATCTGGGGGGGAGCCTTTGAGCAACAGGAAAACCACAACCCAGAACACACGCTCAGTCTCCAAGCTGTATCCCTACACCAGTTGGTAACACGGTGCCCGAGACCCTCAGCTTCGTTCGGCTCTGGATGGCAGGCAGAGGTCAGGCCCCAGGAGGAAGGAGGGAGTGGGTTTGGCAGTGACCTTGGTAGGGCAAAGCCCTCATGCTTGTAAATCACCAGGAGTGGTGGCACAGCCAGGCAGGGAGGGATGGCGGCGGCGGCATTTCCTCCCGAAGCGCTAGCGGAGCAGGGAGCTCTCACATTTGAACAGGACCAGGTGCGCGCCCAGCACCCACCGCAGCAGCCAGACACTGCTGGGGCGGCTTTATGGGAACATAAAACCTCTTACGGCATTGTCCCCCCCCCTCCCCAAGAGGCAGCAGGTCCGCTGGGACCGGCACCCCCCCAATTAAACCGCCCATCACATGAGCCGCTTCCCAACAAGTCCCATCACGATGCCAAGCGCAGCCGGCGGGCAAGCGCAGGGAGGGAAATTCCCCGCATGCGGCCAGGCGAGGCTGGCACCGCATCTCCACCGCACCCACCGCTGCCCTCCTGATCAGGGTGCCGGCAGAGCCCCTCCTCGCCCGCCCTGCCAAGCGCACCTGGAAGCTTTTTCCCAGCACGCAACCTGCCAGATTTGCTGAATAAACCTCCCAGCTCCGGGAAACCCGCTGCATTCCTGGTGGGGAAAGGGGTGAAAGGTTCAAATAAATGTTGGAAAAGGCGGGGGGGGAGAACAAGCCTATGACACAAATCCCTCACCTGCAAGAACTGAAGGGACTGTTGAGGTTTTGGTTGGTTTTTTTTTTTTCCCCTCTGGTTGCAACACAAAAACAAAGTCAAGATAGGCATCGTGGTGTGCTGGGGGGGGCAGTTCCCTGCTCCTCGTCCCTCCGGGCAGAGCGAGCCCGGCCAAACCGAGATGAAGCAGAGCCACGTCCCGCAGGACACTGGTGCGGCATCGCCACGGCCATCCCGCCAGGGTTCGGGGTTCAGGCAGGGGGTCCCAGCCTGCGCCCGCCATGGAGGGAAGCAAAGCAGCCAGAGCCCCTGGTGGTAGGCCAACCAGCACAAAAAATGCCATCGCTGTTATTAATAATTTCCCTGCCTCTGGGGGAATCTGCACTCCTCATCCATTTTGGGCAGTCTCTTTGTCTTTGGAGACTGTTTTTCTTGGCATCTGAAGAGCCCTTTCATGGTTCCCCCTCCCACCTCACACTCTTGGTTTTAAAGGCCAGGCACAAGTCACCGGCCCACCTGGGTACTGGTGGGGACGGCAAAGACAGCCCCGAATACCAGCGCTGCCTGGCTTCACGGCAGGTCCCTTCTACCCTTGGATCAGCAGATACGGAGCTCGATCCCAGCGCAGACAAGCCCCCAGCACAAACCAGTCCCTTTCCCCCAGGAGCATCCACAGCCCCCACAACCATGCATCCCAAGGAGACGAATCCCAAGGAGCCAGGGCTAAGACCCACATCCGACCTGAGGGGAAGGGGAAGGGGGGAGGCAGGGATTGCACTGCACCACCTGCATCGGCTCAGTATCTCGTTCCAGCCAGCGGAAACATCAGCTGCCCCCAGGTAACACTCAGCCTCACCAAATACCACCATCAGTCCCCACCCCTGCAGACCCCCCATCTGCTGGGGGGGGACACGACCGTATCTAGCCCTCCCGTGGGAGCTGGTGCCCCATCTGGCTGCAATTCCCCCTATCTCATTCCCTTGCCGGGTCCCCCAGCCCCACCTCGCCCCACACCTGTCCCCAAAGGAAGCTACCTGCACTGCCACCAGATCCTGCACGTCCCCACCTCCCCCCCAGCT
>VZSF01001816.1:129321-252210 GCA_013398295.1 Chionis minor
CCCCCCACTCGCCTGTTGCGGTGCTGCCGGGCCCGGCACGGCGCGGTGCAGCCCGGCTCTGCGCGGCGCAGCCCGGCTCTGCGCGGCGCGGCCCCGCCGTGTCGTGTCGTACCGTACCGTACCGTGCCGTGCCGTTCCGAGCCCTGCCGTGCCCTGCCGAACCGCCCCGCACCGCCCCCTGCCGGTGCGCGCAGCAACGTCGCCGTGCCCGCTCCCGGCCCGCAGCCAGCCGGTCCCGCGGAGGAGGAAGAGGAGGAAAAGGAGGAGGAGAAGGAGGAGGAGGAGGAGGGCAGGGACCCGGCCCGGCGCTGGGTCTCCCCAGCACACGCTGCATTTCCCACAGCGGAGACGCCGCTGCGCAACCGGCGATGCCTGGCCCTGGGGAATGGCGAGCAGCGGGCACGTAGGGTGGGCTGGGGGGGTTCGTACGGCATGGGCAGTTTGGGTTATACAGCCCCAAAACGGGCCCTGGCAGTAGGCGGCTGTGTCCAAGCCCTTTGCGAGGCCAGGGAGGCAAAGGGCTGGGAGCTGGGGGTTGTGACTGTCAAAAAGCATTACCGAATGCAGAGGAGCATCGCCCCGCTCTGCCAGCACAGCACAGCGCAGCGCAGCGCAGCACAGCTCACGCGGGTGGCACCACACCGCAGCCCCCCGGCCACGGCGTCCTCGCTCCCTGAACCCACCCCAGCTCCTCACATCCCAGGAGCAGGGCACCATGCCGCATCTCCTCCCTCCTGTAACACACGGCTCCCCATTTAGCCTGCATTTCCCCGTGGCGGAAGGTTGTTTGGGAACAGGGGCAGATAATGGTTTCTCTAGGGCCCTGTGTGGAGGAGCTTTTTTGTCCTGGGTGGCTTCTGCGGCTCCTCCCCACGGGCAGGAGCTGCCAGGTTCAGGCCTGTGTTTGCTTTCCTTTCGCAAGCTGCTGGCCAGCCCTCCCTCCTCACCCGTCACGGTGGCAGGCCTCCCGAAAGCAAAACCCCAAGTGCTGTGCGTAATCAGCAGGTTGGATCTAGGGCAACTGGAAATCAGCTGGAGCCGGAGGTGGGGAGATGCTGTACCTGCGCACGCCGGATTACAGCTCCCGAAGCTGGCGGGGTGGCCGGGTGCTGGCAGTCCGTGGTTACAAAGCCACACGGTGCCGAGTCCCAGCATCGGCACCCTCGGATGCTGGCTCATCTCCTCCGCTCCACACTGGCCCCAGACAAGGGGTGAGGTCTTCGTGAAGAGGACGAGGGCCACCCCATGCCCCACACCCTGCAGACGCGGAGCCAGACACGCGGCAGGGCTTAGTGCTGAGTGGGTTGTGCTGAAGTTGCTCAGCATCACCCAGGGATGAGCGTCAGCCTCAGCTGAGCCCTCCCCACCACCTGGACCTTTTAGGGTCAGGAGGGGTGGCATATGCCGCGTGCTCCCCTGGGGAGCCTGGCTGACCTACCACCCTCGGGGCCTTTGCCAGGGTGCCACCCCCTAAAAATGCTGTGGGTGAGAGGGAAAGCAGCGGAGGCTTGAATCCCCCCAGTCCCCCTGCACCGACAGGTCTCAGCCAAGGAGGGACCCACCTGGGTGATCCTGTGGACGGGGTGGCTCCCATCACCCTCACACACACTCCCCAAGCAGCCACCGTCCCCTTGCCCAGCACGAGACGCCGTGCCGTGTCCCCACTCCCGGGGACCCCAGGGGAGCAGAGCAGAGACGCTACCCACCTTCTCCAGCGCTCCCCGTTCTCCCTCCCTCACCTCCTGTACGCTCCAGCAGCTAATTGCTGTTTCCTCCTGTCCTTGGGCAAAACCCCAGCGTCTCCTCCACGCCTCGCCATGCCTCGCCTCGCCTCTCCGCCCACCTTGCGGAAGTGGGATGCCCACGCAGCGGGATCCAGGCTCACCCGCAGCCCTGCCCGGCCGGACCCAGAGTGCTGCTCCCGAGCAGGAGGGCAGGCTGAAGCAGCAGGCGCTGCCCACAAGGCAGGGATGCTTTTGGCCAGCCTGTCTTACCCAGGAATGGGGGGTTTGGGGTGCTGCAAGGTGGCCGGTCCCCTGCATCCACCCCTAACCCCATCCCCTGCCTTAGCAGAGGGGCAGCTGGAGGCTGGGCGGCCGGTTATGGGGAGAACTGGTCCATAAGCGCTGGGGAAGGGGGTGGCAGGGCCGGGATGGGGCTGCCCACGGCTCCTTCCCTTTCCAGGGCGCTCTGCACGTCCAGTCCCACAGCAATACTCCCTGCCCACGCAGGCAGCGCGGGTAGGCGCCCTCCCACGTGGCTGCAAGCCGAACCCGGCACAAATTGGAGCTGCGTTAGCTCCTGGCCTCGCAGTGGGGTAATTAGTGCATGAGCAAAGAGTGAGCAGAGCCTGGCGCGTTCGGCACTGCATATTTACAGGCCCGAGCTTGCGAGGCTTTAATTAATTAGCACGAGTCATCGGCAGCTGGAAACAGATCTATTTTCAGAGCCTTCGCCTGCTCTGCTGCCCCCGTGAGATTAACTGAAGGAATTTAGGGCCCCGCGAGGTTGAAGGCCAGGGCCTTGCTCTTATTTGCACGGCTTTCCCAAGAGCCAGAGTGGGATGCAGGCGGCAGCGGGTGGGAGCCAAACCCAACCCGACCCTCTCCCGCGCCTGCATCCCTCTGCCCCGCAGAGCGGCACTGCCGAGCCCGGAGCTCTTGCTTGTGCTCCAGCGTCAGCCAGGGCCAGCAAGACACCGGGAGGGGAATTTCCTGTCAGAGCAGCCCTACAAGCCCCTGGGATGGCCTGGAGCAGGGGGCCCCTTATATCGTGCCACGGAGCCTTGGGAAACCGCCCTCCCCCTGGCCACGCAAGGAGATTTTATCCTTAATACTCTCTTCTCCTTGTTAATCCAAATGGCCTTTAGCAAAAGGAAACGCTTTAGTGCTCTGATCACCAGCTCAGAGTCTGGTTACTGTTTAATTTCTTCTTGCTGTCACTTAAACACCGTGTCCCACGGGCTGGGCAGAGCAGGTCCCACGTCACAGCCCCGTCCGCACCAGGGTCAGCTGCCCTTTGCCTGTGCCGGCAGCTGCCCCTCATGGCACAGCCCCACCACTCTGGCACACGGCAAAGCCAGGCGGATGCCCACGATGCCCACGCTCATCCGGCCTGTTTGGGTTCACCCGTCTCTGCCAGGTAACCCTGCCCACGGCGGCAGGTGGAAATGCCCACAGCCAGCCCCTCTCGCCCCTCCGATGCCCAAGGAGCCAGGGTGAAGCCGCAGCAGCTCTCGCGTTTCACTTGGCACCGCACCCCCGTCCCAGCCGGCATCCCAGATGACGAGAGGAATTATAACAGTGCCACAGCGCCGTGAAATATTGATGGGATTATCGCGGATCAGCTCTCCCAGCACACATGCTGCGCTCACCCCGCGCCCGGGAGCCAGCGACCTGTGTGCGCTCAGGTTGCAGCTCAGTGCCCCGGGACGGTGGCAGCGCTGCCAGCTGCTCCCTGCCCGGCCCGAGATCATTTCTCCGGCCACCGCCAGCCTGCAGCCTTCCTAAGGGGACGTGGGGGACCCGGTCGCAGCACAAGAAGACATGCGTTAAGTTGCTTAATGCACGACACCGCTGCACCTCCGGCTCTGCTGGGGGAGAAGCATTGTCTGATTTGGTTGTAGCTCAGCATCCGCTGCCACCCTGGACCCCAAGGGACCCCCACCATGCCTGCAGCCCCAAAGCATGCCAGCCCCCAGGCTCCATCCCTTCCATTCCCCTTGCCCCCTCTCAAGTTTATCCCACTTGGCCAGGACCACAGCGGACACCCCATCCACGGGGATGACCTGGGTGGCTGGCAGGAGACTCCTGCCCTCCCCACCGCTGCGTGCCCCCAGTGGGAACCAGGTTTGGCTGGGAAGAGGGGTTCATTATGGATCACAGTGGCATAAATACAAACAGCTCAGCAGGATGAAATAACAGCTAGCTTTAAATGGGCAATAGGCTGGCAGGGTTGCGCACCACAGCAGCAGCATGGCATGAAGCTCCCAGTTTTGGGGTCGCAGCACTAACAGGGTGTGGGTGCCTCTCAAACCCACGTGGCTGACCAGTATCTGCAGCCTTTGGTAGGAACTGCTTCCCGTGGCAGGTCTGGCTCCTCCCCAGCGGTGCCCGCAGCCGGCCTTTCCCTCGCTCAGAGCAAGAAAAGGGAGATAAAACCCCAGCATCTGGGATTTGGTTTGCCAGCCTCTGCACTCCGAGGGGCAGCAGGCAGCTGACTGTTTCAAGTTGGTCTCCAGACTGGTTTGAAATCCAGCTGGGAGTTACAAAATCATGGCACTCCAGGAGCTGGGGATTTATGAAACCCACAGAAGAGTTGTGAAACCCATGCTAAAGCCGTGCCAGCCCACACCGTGCTGAGAGGCATGTTATAGCGCCAAAACTACCAGCAGAAAAACGGGTCCTTTTCCCTTTTGACATGAGAAAACAACAACGAGCAAACCAGCCTTTCTCCAGGCCACTCCATCCCTCAGCCGCGCTGCAAGACCGGCATCGCTGCTTTGCCTGCCTCCATGGAAGAAAAGCCCAGCAAGGAGGACGCCAGCCCCACACCACGGGGTTGGTGTCACTGCTCCAGCATCCCCCATCTCAGCAGTCCCCTCTGCCTGCCCCAGGACCAGCCTGCTCAGGCTCCAGGCTGGCAGCGCTGTGTGGAGCAGAGGAGCAGAAAGAGCCGCCGGCAATGCCTGGAGCCCGGCGGCAGCACTCAGGGCTTCCCAGCAGCTGAGCACACGCTCACCAGGCTTGGCTTTGTTTCTTGAGAGCGTCATGGACTCATCAAGCCAAGCGTGATGCTCCACGGATTAGCCCTGGGGAAAAAAAAAATATTCCAGCGGGCACAGAGCATGAAAGGTTGGGGAGCCTCTTCCCTTCGAGTCATTGAGCAAACTTTCCAAACCACTGTTTCTTCGGGCTGAGAGCCAGCGAGGAAAATTACAATTGCAGAAGAATTTGTCTGAGAAAGTTATAAGGAGCTGGAAAAAGGCAGGGGCAGACCAGAAGGGAGCCCAACAGCCAGCCTGTGCTGCAGCCACTCCGACCCAGGGCTCAGTTTTGGGTCAGGACAGGACTTTTCCTCCCAGCTCCGTACAGCAGCGGAGTTGCTGCCCTGACTTCCCGCAAGATCAGATGCTGGACTTCTCCCCTGTAAGTGTTTGGCAGTGGAAATTGGGATGTTTTGCCTGAGGTCATTTGTTGATGAAGGCTGCCAGGTGCCAACAGCCCCAGCCTCGGAGCCGAGCATGGTGCCAGGGTGGATTTTCTCAGGGGAGAAGCAGCTGAGTCACAGCAACCTCCGATCTGTTCCCACAAGCCCGGCTGCAAGAGACGCGCAGGAGTTCACAGGGGACAGGCGCTCGCACAGGGAGCCGGCAGGGTTTGCTTTGCTCCCCTGCAAACCTCTCCCAGCCGGTGGAAAGCATCTCTCTGTCTCGGGATCTGTTGGCAGTGCACCTGCGGGGAAGGGCTGGCGAGACTGCAGGAGGGAAGGCTCCTGACCTGCCTTTCAACTGGGCAGGGCTGCTTTGGGATGCTCCTGCAGCACGGGGGGCAAGCGCCAGCAGCCACTGGGAATCCCGTGGGAGAAGCAAGGGTGGCCTTTCAGAGCCCGGCATGAGGTCTCATCCCGGCTCTGGGGCAGGAGCAGGGTGGCTGCAGGTCAGGAACGGGCTGAGCCACAGCTCCAGCCCCGGGGAGAAGCGGCTGGCTCGGCTGGACACCAGCAACCCCATCATCCCAGCTGTTACCAGTAAAAGCAGGCGGGCTCCAGCCTGGCCAGGGAGCACAGGGGTCTCTCCCTGTGTTTCCGCAGCCTCCTGCATTTTCCCCAGCGTGGCAGGTCAGGTCCCTGGCCCACACTGCTGAGAGCAGCAACACGCATCCCTGGGGATGCACAGGGACTGGGGCAACACCGGGGGGTTTTAGGAGCTGCCCTTTTGGATGAGCTAACCCGCACCCCCAGGGCTAAAGCCAGGAGGGTGTAATGGCCCCTGGTGCCCACCCTCTGGGCTAAGGTGCCAGCCAGGATCCACAGCCCCACGGCTTCACCGTTTGGCCATCCGAGCCCCCGTGCCCAAGCGACCTCTCCCCAGACCTTCCTGCTCCTGCCTGAAGCCGGGCTGACCTGTGGGCAGCTTGTCTCCCCTTCCCAGGCACTGAACCCCAATGCTGCCATCGCCACCACCAAAAAGGAAACAGCCCGAGCAGCGCCGTAAATAACCCCCCCGCGCACAGGCAGAGCGCTGGCAAGCAGAGCTGGGCGCATCCATCACTCTCACGGTTTTTCTTCGGCTCTGACACTTTGATAGGGGTGAGGGGGTGGGGGAAGGAGAGGAGCTTCCAAAATTTATGAGCTTGGATTTAAAAATACATCTCCTAGAAGCGCTGCAAAACCCGGAGATGGTGAAGGCGAATGGTTTAAAAGCTGTCTTCGGGAATGAATGTGAAAACTGTGCCTGCCTCGCAAAGAGGGATTTGGGAGACCAGCGTGGCTGACATCGCAAACCATGTTCCCGTTGGGATCATTTTGCAAGTCACAGCTCTCCGTGCCGTGCATTGCAAGTGTAATGAAAGGTAGGAGTAACAAACGGCGGGTTAAAATCCCTCCAGCCCTATGGCAACGTCAGCCGTAGCACAGACAGGATTTGGACTGTCACCTTCAATCCCCCAGAGTTTCTCCTCTACAGCCCTGACCTCCCGCTGCTCCACGCATAGCCAGTCTCCCAGCTCCATTTGGAAACAGATCCCCTTATGCAAAGGAAAGAGCTCGTAGCAGTAAATTTAGCTGAAAACATCTCTACCACAGGGAATCGCATATCAAATAATAAAGCCAAACAAGTGTCAGGAAGAATAACTACAATATCCGAGTCCTTGGTCTCTACAGATGGACTCTCCCCCAGCAGGGTGCTGCAGAATGAGCAGCTGAAAAATGTTACCCAGTCATTAAAAACATCTAAAAGTAATTTAGCCTGAGTGACAATGATGCTCAAAGCAAGTTATTTGTCTGCTAAGATAAAAAAAAAAGCAATTTCAATCTCATCTTTTGTTGTAGTTTTAAGGTCTGAAAGGACTGTGAAACACAGAGCCGACAGCCTTCCTGGCAGAGCCCTGGCGCTGCGGTAGCAGCACAGTGTGGGGAGCATCACCGTGAGCTGCCCTGATCCCCCGGCCATCACGTTCCTACCTCCCCTGGAAGGACCAGGAAGATAGTCCCTGGGGCCACCACCGCATCTCTGCTGAGTTACAGTGCCGTTTAGGATGATGGCTTTGCCATGGAAACAACTCCCTCCTAACAACAGATCTATCAACACATGTCCCGAAAGCAGCCTGCTGTTCATTACATGGTAATTTTTGCTTCCCTGTGACAGAGGCCAGATTCTTACCCTTCCCATGCTTTTTTTTTTTTTTTAAAAAAAAAAAACAAACAATGAAACTTCTGGGTTAACCCACTGAAAGCATTGCATGTGGCCAAAGTGCGTCTAAGATCTCCTTGTAAGAATGATTTTGGTGGACCCTTTAGATACACAGAGCATTTCAAATGCCCAGTGTTAAATATTTCAGGTGAAACATAACTCTTCTAAAGTGTAGCCAACCTTGCTCTGAAGCTCTGAGTCAGTGAAATTTCTCTGCGGCCTTCAGGAATTGATTTGCTTCTCGCCGGTACTGTCTCCCTGTAGCGTTCAACTGAGTTAATGTATTCCAAAGCCTGATTTTTTTTTTTTTTTCCCCCCTACGTAATCAGATTTTGGGAAACTGTGGTGAGATGCCTTACAAGCAGTTTTTGTCCTCAGGTGTTTTCTGAGTGTGCCGCATCCATCACATCCTGGTGCTTTAGCACCTCTCCGTACCAATGGTACGTTTGAGAGTCAGCTGAATTCCTCTGATTCATGTTCCTGCGTATCCATATAGCTAATTTACCTTTATGAAAAAAAAAAAAAAAGACGGAGAGAAGAGGGAGCTATTAAGGAGGACAGTGTCAAGGCCAGCAGAGCGAGCGCCGCAGGGCTGGGTTAATGAGCTGTGCGGTCGCTGCCGTCCGAGCGCCCAGGCTGGCTGGAGCCAGGAGCGGCTCTCCCAGCAGGGCTGACTCAGTCCTCCACCGGGCAGAAACAGGCTGCGGAGTCCTGCGCCCCTCTTTTGGCTTCCCCCTAAAGCTCCAGGGTCCGTGGTTAAGCCCGCTCGCCTTCTCCAATGGTGTTTTCCCAGGGGTTTCCCGCCTGCGTTGGGCGCAGGCCAACACCCCAACCCGGCCCCAGCTGCATCCCTGCGCGTCGGGGAGAAGGTGAGATGGGAATATGGATAAATCGATCTGCCCTCGCACCTCACACGAAGGCCACCCCCGTTCGCTTCTCGTGGCTGGACACGCACGCTGCCTCCCCCTCTACCTGTGCCAGCAATGTCACCGAGCTGCTCCCTTGCAAGGACGCTTCCAAGGCGAGGGAGTGGGGATTTGCAAGACACCCATCATGATCGTTTATTCTTGTCATTTCTGACCCTCAGGGTAAGAAGAACATCAGAGCACTGCAGGCACGAAACAAGCAGCTTTGTAGGTCATATCAGCATGTAAAGTACCATTAGGAACCACAGCACGAAGCATGAATAATACTCCCTTTTTTCCACCATATACCTCAGCGCCCTTTAAATAAATGCAAATGGTTATTTCTGGATGGGGTTTTTATGAGACACCTGCTCAGGAACACAGGGCTCAAATGGAGCTGGAGCACTAAGTTTGCTGTCTCCCCCATACATCAGTCAGAGTAACCACAGGGCTGATAGGCTTAGCGATAGTCCAAGGGATCCCAGGCAAAAGAGCAGGGAGATCATCGTAAATCTTCCTTGCACAGATTTATGCGCTATCCGTTAAACTAGAGCCACAAACCACATGTCCTTCCATGCCACCCTCCTCTCCGCCAAGGACAGCAGGGCAGGAAAAACTTTGAAGGACTCCAAGCCTGGAAAGCGACCTTCAAGAACGGGTCGCATCATTTCTGAAAAGCCATGAACAGTCAACCTCGATGGCTTTCCTTAAATCCTTCCAGCAAGTAATGACCTCGATTGCCAAAAGTGATCTGATAATGCAAAGACAAGAGAGATGCGGAGTGAGTCATCACCTCCCAAGCACGTTGAACTCCCTTTTGTCTTTGCAGGGACAGAAGCCACGCTCCCAGCTGGAGCGGGGTGAGGTTGCCCCCAAGAGGCAAATCTGACACAGCAACTAGAAAGGGAAAGTGCTGAATTCTGTTCTGAAGACAGCACACGGGAAGGATTTTTTTTAAAAAACAAATCTCCTCTTATGCCCTTATTTTTACTTTGCCACAGGCTGAAAACATCGATGGATGGGGGTGGGAGGGGAGAGGAAGGAGGTCAGCTTTGGCGTGTGGTTGGTTGGGTGTTATTGTGTTCACTGGAGCTCCTGAACCACACAACTTGTTTTCCTGGTCTCACTTGCAGTGTCATTAGAAAGATCAAAAAAAAGTCCCTGGGTTTTCTTCAGCCACGCAAGACATTTGATCCCGTACACCTCACTAGGCTCCTTGTGAGCAAGGGCTGGCAGCACCTTCAACGGCAGCTTCTGTCTCAGGACCAGGAGAAACACAGCCGTGGACACCACAGACAGTTCGGGAGCTGCGAGAAGGCATGACATGAAATCCCTCAGCTATTAGCATAAAGCATAACGGCAGCCCACCACGCTGGACCAAAATCCTGGCGCCTTGGTGGGGGGTAGAGGAGCAGGAGGGACGCCTGGTGTGGTACCTCCCTGGCACACTCGCTCTCACCCTCCAGGGATCAGCAGCCTGAAGCTTTCTCAGCCAGGGACAGCCGCTTTGATTTCATAGACCCTGATGGATTTTTCTGCTGCGAAACGGCCTTTGAACCTCTAAGCTTTTAGCATCCACAACATCCTGAGGCAAGCAGATCCCCAGCTCCTCTCCCCTTCTGTTTGCTTTGAGCCTTTCTGCTAATAAAAGAACTGCACAGTCTGAAGCCAAATTACAGAGCAGCGTTGGATAACTTCTATTTACCCTTTTTTTAGGCCATTTGACAGTCAAGCTCTCCATCTTACTTTCCAACATTACCACTATTTCTGAGCTGGAGAGATGCAGCCGATTTAGGGCCGCTGCAATTTATTCCTGTCCTATACACACACACGTGCAGATTTTCTGTCCCAATGGACTAAACCTATGACATAATCTAGATTTTAACCACTCCTGGAGCTGCTTTTCAAGAGGACACAGCTTAAATTCCCCAGCTGAAATGTACCCAGTGTACTCACTGCTCCTGTGCCTGCTCCCTGCCCCGCTCAGCCGGAGAACATCCCCGCATCCCCAGCGCCGAGCCCTTGCCGCAGCATCCCAGCTTACTGTCAGCTCCAAACTGGAAGCGTCATCTCCAAAATGACTGTCGCGCTCGCTCCTGCCAGACTCTTAATTACGAGGAAGGCTGGCTGACACAGTTTCTCAGCAAACGGCGTTCACGTACTGCAGGGAAAAACAGAATGAGGGCAAGAATAAAAAAAGGATAATAAGAGAAAATGAACTGGAGGGAAAAACGCGTTGTGCTGTGCAAACCTTACCATAACAATGCTGGAGCCCAAAATACGAAAATAAAATAGGTTAGTACACAGGGGAGGCAGGCAGCACTCCACAAACGCGGAGGAGAGCTGACAAGCAGCGCAGCATCTCGGCATCCGCACCTGCCAGGCCTCTCCCTGCAGCTTGGGTTCGGGCAAAAGGGATGGGTTCAGTTTCCAGCACGCAGCTCAATGTGTCCGAGAGCCTGAATGATGCTGTCTGAAAAGCCCACGGCCGCCCTGTGTGATTTACACTGCCTTTATAAGAGCCTGCAGCATGAATAAAGTGCAAAACTTAATGCCCAGCCATCCTCTCCCCACTGCCGAGCCTGGCAGCTTTAAGCTATTTATTTTTTAGTCCAACTGCAGCCTGGTGGTGAGCCCGGAGAGGGACCCCTGTTTCTGCCTGAGCTCCGAGAGCCAGGAGTTTCATCTCCAAGCAGGCTTTGAGAAGAGAGAGCCCAAGACACAGAGGCAAAGCCATGGAGCCACAGCACTCGCTGCTCAGGTGAAGGATGCTCACCTGGTAGCATGAAAGCACAAAAAAAAAAAATTTTTTTTTTTCTTTTTTCTTTTTTACCCTTTTTGCTTTCCTTTGCAAGAAAGAAGGAGCATCGCTAGCCTGGCTTCAGGCAGCTGCAGCAGTGGATGCAAACCCAAAGGGAAGCACTGGGTGTGAGGGCACAGCCCCCTGTCCCGTGGCCAGGAACCCTCCCCTACGCACCACACTAGCCAAACCCGCCTTGAAAAGCTTTAGGTCTCCCTCCAGGCTGATGGTGAAGACGCCTTGATGACAACCGAGGGAACAATTCCAGTTTCCATCCCCTCCCCTATGACATCCCTATAGGGAACTGGGAGGCGGCAGGAAAGCTGAAGATGAAACACCAGCAGCAGCTCACCCTGCAGAGACAGGGGAGGCATTCAAAGGAGCACAACACATCCAAATACTGTTTGAAAGTCACCTGAAAACACACCTGAACCAGCAGCCTGGGAGTACGGGGCCCAGCTTTCAGCACCCAGACCAAAATACCAAGGCAGGAAGACGGAAACTCTTTTTTTCTCTCACCACTCAGCCCTACTTTTGATACCAGCTAAAATGCTCCCTTTCAAATTCCTTACTGCAAAGGCGAGGAAGCGCTGGCTGAAAAAAAGCAGCAGTCAGGCAAAACTAAAAGCACCTCCACAAGGAAAAGCCCTTCAAGGAATTTACTTTCTCTCCCGGCTCCTCGCTCCCATCAGCGGCCCACGCCGTTCCCCAGCACTGAAAGCCCTTTTCAACACCAGATAAGAAGGGGCCCCGCCAGTAGAGCTGGCAAAACATCCACAAGGCAAAACATCAAGGTATTTCACAGCCCGAGGGGAAGATGGGAAAAGGGCAATTTGAATGTCATTAAGAGCATTCTGATAACTTAAACCACAAGGAATGAGCTAAATCCCCTAATGATTGTCTGACCTCTCTGAGCAGCTCCTTTGGAGCTCCGAGGGAGGATCCCACAGCAGCTGCTTAGGCTCCTACAAGCTCATCAAGCCTCTTCTCTGCCCTCCAGGCTGGCTCCCAGTGCCCAGGCAGTTCCCACAGCCTTTTCGCTTTTTTGGGACACCAAAACCAGCGCTGAGATAGCAATGCCACAAGCCACCCCTCTGGCACAGTGCGGCGTTTCCTATTGGGGAACTTTGGGCAAGAAGGTTTCTCAAGAGCTTGTAAGCCCAAGGAATCACCCCTTCCAGTGGAAGAGAATCACACAAAGGCCAGCAGAAGGAAAAAAGCACCCCAAAAAAAGACAAAGCACAAACACAAGCTACACTATATATGCAGTTCTCCTGGGAAAGAAGGAAACCAGACGTACAAGACCAGGGTTAATACTCTGGCTTGAAGAATTCCTGCTAGGGATGGGGTCAGCAGAAGAATCCTCTCCGTAACTCAGCTACCTAGAAGCACTTGCTTGCATCTCCAAGAGACAGCGTAGTCTCTCCTGCAGCCCCCGTGCCCACCTGCCAGGCCACCTCTGAGACCCAGAGCACGGTCACCTTTGACAGAGAAAGGCCCGGCTTGTCTGTGCGGAGAAAACTAACACTGCAGTATCCATCCCTCATTATTAAAAAGGTCTTTTTCCATGTTGGAACGCTACCTCTAAAATCCTATCTCGCCAGCGGCTCCTCTGGTAAGAACAGCACAGTTGATGTGTTTGTTCCAGTCACCTGCTTTTCCCAAAGATATTCTCAGCTCAGCTATCAGCGCTGGGGACTTGAGAGAGCTCCTGCAGCCACCACATCAATGAAGCGTACATGTCCTACTGACCTTCAGCCAGACCTACCTGCAAGTCATTAATCACTCCTGAAATCCCCATCCATTACCAAGTTCCACAACAGGAACGGCGAGAACAGGAGATATGCAAACAGTCTTGCTGACAGGTTTCTTCAACCTAAAGCCAGGAGCTTTTTTGTAAGCCACACAGAGGCTTGTCAGAAAATTAAAAGAAAGAAAAAAAAAGTGGAGACACAAATATGTATTTTATAGTCAGCCTTTAATTTTTTGTCTGTGATTACTGCAATAAAGTGCACCTAATTTCACATGAAATGAGATAACATGGCTCCTAATACAGCCAACAGAGTATCAAAAGACAAACCTCAGTGCAAAATGCTTATCTGAAGACAACCAAAGCAGTTAAGACATTCACTGTGCAAACAGCCTTTTCCAATGTGTGTAACTTCTGGCTGGGGGCCAGTAAATGAGTCTGCAAAAACACAACAGCAGCAGGTTTGCCATTTCCTTTCCAGGAGTCCTGGAGCAGTGCTCAGCAGTCCCTTGCAAAGACTCTGCAGCGCTGCTGTGGGATCGTCTCCGTAAGGATACCGATGAGCTCCAATTCAACCCACGTCTAGACTTAAGCAACTGGGGAATTACTCCTCAGCTACAAAACAGATGGAAGAAGAGTACCAGACAAAGCAGGAGGGGGAGAGAGATGGAGAACGCCAGGATGTACACACAGGCATTAAGCATGAAAACACAGGACTGGCTGAGCGAGCAATGACTTCGAGACTTTCCCCATTTATAGAAAGCTCATCAGCTGTGAGCCCAAGAACTACAGTGTGTGCCGTAAGACCGAAATAGGACCCACCGCCACTTTTTTTGTGAAACGGAGACGAGGCATGCCCATTTTGTCCAGGGACATTTAATTAGAAAAGCATGTCTGGTTTTATGTTTTCATTGTTCTATTAAATAAAAGTAAATATCAAAGTGGTTATTTCATCTGGAAAAAAACCCAAGCAGTTTTAATGTGCTTGAACTGCAGTAAAAAAGCTGTTCATCGAAACCCCTCCCCTTTCCTTCTCCAAAATATACAGGACAGCAACTTACACTTTACATGGTAAGAAAATATATACACATTAGGTACAGTGAACAGTCTGCAATTCTTTTTTAAACTTTATACAACATTAGTGAGGAAAAAATATAAACATTAATAAAATTACATACAATATATTCAACAGAGTAAGTAACTGCTACCAGAGGGAAGGCTGATACACTATCAAAGACAGGCAGAGCAAAAGATAGCGTTGCCATACCTATATACCACCACATTTATTATTTTTTTTTTTAGCCTAAAGCAGTTCTATTGCCAAACAAAGATACCCTTTGAGGTAGATTCTTCCAATTCTTAAATAACATGTTGAGATAAACAAAAAAAAGGGATTTTCTCCCCCCTGCCCCCAAACAATGTCACAAGCATAACTTTTGTTTGAACAAAGATAAGCTGATTATCCTGTGAAGGGCACAGAGACACTGCAGTCTTAGGCTAACTCTCTAACACTTGAAATGAAAGACAAAACATTTAATATGAATTCGCAAATAAGATACCTTCCCTCTAAGACACATGTGCATTCTATAGCAGTTCCTTTATATGTAATATACAGAATTAAATTTGAAGGTGGGATTGGGGTTTTTTTCAGCCTTATTTTACATTCTCCTCTTGGAAAGTCGTAGGGAATTCACCATACAAGACAAGACAGAGTAATCTACAAAAATTAAAAGGAAACAGTATTATAAAACACACGTGTTGATATTATTAAAAATCTCACTTGTTAAGGGAATCCCAGTTGGTGCTTCTACTCAATACCCTAACTTTCTCTTCATATATATACACGTCCTACAGAAAAAACAGTGTGAGATTTAAATAACGGCATTTGCAGAGAGAGCACAAAAGGCGATCGCATCTTCCTTTGATTGTTTCACAACGAGCTCCTGGAGCTTTGCGCTCATACTGTGTGTGCGGCAAGACTTCACTCAAAGGAATGCAGACCTCATACAGTGCTCACGGTTTTTACAGAGCTAGGCCAAATGCTCGTCTCAAATCTCCACTGAGCTGATTTTAGCATTTGTATTTTCTCCATTTAGAGAAAGTGCTGAAGCCAGATAAATATAGATACGCTTGTTTCTTAAAGAGCAGTACAACAATACTTCTGATGTAATAAGATCTCATTTATAACTTGGTCTTATAGAAACAATTCCTGTGCAGTCACATTCACTGCATAAATAAATTAATGTCTGAAGATGAGGAAGTTAAAATGAACGCATCAGTGTAATAACAAATTCTATTTTGTTATTTGATAAAACACAACCACAGAGGAAAGAAGCATCCACTTAACCTGTTTGGGCACAGCCACTCTTAAGCTCTGTTTCCGCCCTCAAGTGAACACGAGAGCAGTCACTTGCTCACATGCAACCGCTGTATTTTGTATTTTTCAGAGGCATTGGATGGTCATACCAATGCTGCTTTGCAGATTAACGTGCAATTCTGTTACTCATCCCAGTTCTGAACCACTTCCTCACCTGCTCACAACAGGGGAGGTCTAACACTGTTTCTGAACTCACATTCCATGTCACAGGGCAGTTCTTTCCCAGCCATCCTAAAAGAATGCTTGCAGGTGTGTGCTGGCAAGAAAACTAATACATATGGTTTTCAAATAAGTCTTGTGATTAACAATGGAAACAAGAAAACTTCCCTCAGCTTTCAGTATGATAAAAATACTTCCGGCCAATTGAGACAGGGCTATAGAAGTAGCTGGGGTTATTTTCAGTTTACCCACTTCAATTTTTTCAGAAGTAGTGCATTTGTATTAAAAGCAGTGTTAATCAAATTAAATCCTTGCGTTCCTAGCATTTGCCTGAATCAAGCTCAAGTTCTAATTCAGGTGACTGATTTCTGCTGTACTGGCCAAGGTGAACCTCCGTTCGTTCTGTGTCTTCCTTGGTTTCAGAGTTTTTCCTGTTATTTTCCCTGAACTAGGCAAGATTTCATGAATCTGGCTCCCAGAAGTCATGCAGTTTTCCCTAAAGAGTGAAAACAAAACAGTAAACAAGTCAGAAAACCAATGACAGAAGCAGAGAGCAGAGTAGGCAAGTGCTTAGCTTGAGATCACCACAATGTGTTGCAAGCCCCTAGAATTTTATTCTGAAACCCTTGCCAGTTTTCCCATATGTGAATCCGCTCCAAACGTCTGAAAAAACAACTCTGAAAGAGCTGCATCAACTATCAACTTTCATCAACTGCTAAGTAGCTTCTGCAGCCATGTATTACTGATTCCCTTTCCCCTCTATAACAAAAAATGTCACACACGCTACAAATTATGTCTTTTTCGCACATTGCTGGGAGCAAATAATAGTCTTTAAAGAGAAATATTTGATTACACAGTTTTAACTGAAATCAATACTAAGCATATATACATAATTTGAATTTTATTTAAGTGATACACTACATTACTGGAAAGCTAAGGTTTTCCAAGACAGGGAGATTTATACTCCAAGACAGGACTCTGACCACATTACAAAAGAAACCTTGCAACCCTGGACTCTAAGAAACAGCTCTGAACTCTGGGTATCAGTAGAAATTACCCACCTATTCCACCATGGCCAGATAGGTATCACGAAGGCAAATACTAATGCGAGACTAATCATGACATTTACTACTGCATGCTTCTACAGAGCATGAAAGGCTTTTCCTAATCGTTGCATGAAATTCAACACATTCAAAGGGGCAGGAGTTATTAAGAGCTGTTAAACTAAACATATGTGGATAGAGCCTTGGACTCAAGTAGTCTCAAAGTCACACACTGCCAGACCACAGCAGGAAGTGTATCACTGCATTCCTGCCCCAACCTCCTTTCGAAGCATCTGCTAATAACTATAACCAGAGACAGACCCTGTGACTTGACTCAGTACTAGCATTTTGGTGTATTATGCAAGCCATTTACAAAAACAGCACTTTTAAAGGATAAAGATGAAATCTATGTTTTATTGAAGCTAGCAAAGTAAGAATTTTAATTAAAATCTATTCTACATCTAAATATATTCCACAGCCATGCCATTTACAAAGAAAAAATCTCTTTAAAAGACTATGCTATTTTCAAATGCTAAAAAAGGAATTAAATGCACCCTGCAATATGAAAAGAGCGGAAAAGGTTTGATTGCAATACCTGAGTAGGCCGAGTGGTTTGTATCATGTCTTGCCATTTCCCATATATCCTAGCAACTAAGTCTTTTACCTGCAAATTCAGATTGATTACTTTAGCCATGCATGTTAAAAAGGCCAAACTTATACACCCCTGCCTCCCACCCCCCAAACGCCCAAAACCCTAGATAACCCAACAGCCAAGGTTTACCAGGAGGGAACAGTTTTATAGCTGGCACCACCTCCACTCCAATCAGATCCCTGTAATTTGTGACTCTGAATTCCAAGTCATGTCCTCCACACAAACACATTAGAGGCACATGACTCGCTGTGTTAAGTGTTCGGAATCAGTATGCAAGCCTCTGGCCTCCAAACACTCACCTCATCCTTCGGGTGAGCTAGATTTGTTACACAAGCCCGATCCTATCTAGAAAAGGTGCCAGCAACTGCAATCACAAAAGCCAACTATGCAGCACTGTCTGCTTCTGACATGAATTCCTTGTACATAAAACTCTGCTTTTTCATAACCACAAGCAGGTGTTTAATCCAAGCCACTCAGAACTGAGATTTGCTTCTCATGCTGTGTTAAAGCCCAGCACAGTGGTGTCCTCTGGAAGTTACTGTGCTATTGCACAAATGAAGTGATGGGGGAAAACAGAGCAAGATTTTCCCCTCTCAGTGCAAGAGCTATAGAAACAAAAGCGAAAAAGATCGAAGATACAAAAATCCAAGGCAATATTCATTAACTTGTTGAAAGGATCCATGCTCTACTGACTTGGCAGAATAAAAGTCTTCTTTAGAAGACTTAGGTAAGGATGTACACAACTGCAAGTGTTTGATTTAAAGCTGAAGAAGCCAAGGCTTTTCAAGTTGAGGTCGATCACTTTATCACTGATCTGACTTGGCTTGCTACAACAGCATGCAAAGCATGAAAGTCACAAAATTAGAACTATCATTAGCAGCCCCCACACCACAAAGCAAACGAAAGGCAATTATCCAACCAAGCTCGATGCCACATCACATACACCGTTGGCTTAAATCCACAATATTTTTAACCAACTCACTCATTTGAAAATAAAAGAGAGACACGTGCAAGATAGGCTGACTTTTCGGTTTTCTGTATCCTGCCCTGCATGTAGCCTCTGCTGTTAAAAGCAGAGTCAACGATCAGTGATTGGCAGGAAAAGAAACTCTGTGGGTATGGAAGTTGAGATGCCTGGCTAAAAGGAAGACAAGCTCACATTTTATAGTTGTTAAGAGTCCTGTTGTTAGCAAAAAAAGTATTATCAGTGCATTAAGATGGGCGTATATTTATGTACATGCAAAGACATGATGCAGACACAGAAATTAGAAAAAAAACAAACTCAGAATTTCCAGGGCTGGGATGAGGGAACACCACACACCAAGAACACTAAAAATGACCCCAAAAAACCAACTTATGCGTCTTACCTTAGTTCGATAAAACAGCCTTGCGTCTTCCCTAATATCACATTTTATGTGCTTATCTAAGGCACCACAAAGCTTCAGTAAGTGTTGCTAAACAAAGACAAAAGTGTAAATGCTTAAATAGCTGTATTTAAGTTCTCCATGTCAAAACTAAAAGCTTTCTTCAAATATTTCAATTTAAAAATCATATGCTCCAATTTGAAATTTTTTCACAAATGTAGAGTAAGGAGGGTGAAAAAGAAAACAAGATCCTCTATCAGAGATGCATCTGGTAAACCATTTCTAAGAGCTTTAAAAAAATAGTTTCAAAGTATAGCAGAGCTATATCTCACAAATGTTAAAGTTCCTACTAGCTAATTTGTAAATCCTTTCTGCCCATGGAGTAGCAAGCACAGTGCCATTCAGATCTTGTATCATCAAAAAAAGTTCTGAAGTTCTAACAGCTAAAAATAACCTTTTGAGTAATGACGACTCAGGTAATTTTCTTTTGTAGGAATTGGCTGAGCAGGTAAAACACCCAAGGTTTATGCACTGATCTTATTTCTCTCCAAATTTCTGATTAAACAAAGCAGTTGTGCAACTTCATAGTCTCTTGATAAGGACTCCCAAGATATTTTGCATTCTGTGAATTTCTTAATAAAATTCTTGTTTTCAATCCCTCACTGAACAACCGCAAAGAGGCTTTACTCTGCAGAACAGGTGAGACATGCTGAAATTCTACTTATAAATGTTTGCTGGTGTCTCAAGAGCATGACAATTTACCCCATCTAACTGGAAGAGAACCAAAAATAAAATAGGTTTATTGATTTTATATAAAGTCTAGACTGCACAATATTCAGCCACATCCCTCTTGCCACTTGATGGGTAACAGGTCAGTGAATAACAGACTCTCTCTTCATTAAGAAATACACAGATATTAAAAATAAAAACATTAAAAAAATCAAGTTCTCCACAGATCATCGGGAAGGCAGTTGTAAAAAACAAGGCTCAAAAGATTATCACGATATAATTATTTTCTTTACCAAATATGATTTTGTTTCCGATTACACTCTATGATTATCTTTTTGCATCGAGTAGGAAACTGAGATGCTTAGGTGCCAAAATGTAACCAAACATTACTGCTTTGCCTCTCAAACCGTTCATATGGCAGATTTCTTAACAGCCAAAAGTGACTCCACAGGGCAGAAGGTGTACACAAACACCTTGCAGCAAGGAACTCACAGCAAACGATCACAGAAATCTGAACAGGATTACTGAAAGGCTAAGCAGAAGCTGTTACTTAACAGATGTTCACATCACATGGCGCAAGGCAACTATCACTACAGAGAACAGAAGAGACACAGTCCTAGCTCAGTGCTGCATGGCTGCATTCCAGCACAGAAAACCATGAAGTGCTTGAACATGTTTTATTGGATATTTTCAAAGTGATTTTCTTTCTAGACTGAGAAATTCCAACCCTACTTCAAAAGTTCATAGGATCATTGGACTACTTAGAATTTCTGTGTTGAGTTAATCTCCAGTTACTTTCTGAGAAAAAAGAAAATCAACAATATAAACATCTGCTGATCCACAGCCTTATGTGGTAGCTCCATTTGCAGAAATTCAGAAGTGGTTTCTTTCTCTGCAGTAAGTGCAGAGAAAGCTCTTCCGCGTTTACTTTGCCCCAGAACAAAAGTTTCCCCCAGGGCCATTATCCAATGGTGATCTTCTATCACATGATAGCTCTTCCCAAAATAGAGCAAAGTGCATGATAAATAGTTTTTTTAAAATCTAAATATCTAGCCACTGAAGTTACTTACCCTTTGATTAGAATTTACAACATCGAAGAAACTAGCTTCGCTGACTAAATGAAGGAGGATGTAGATTAGGTAGTATGCCTGGAGAGAAAGCAACAGAGCTTTAGCAGTCGAAGCACAATCATGTGTCTTCACACCTAGATACAACCCGATCTTTGCTTTCTGGAATGATTCCTCCACGAGCCAGATCAGTGGAGAGTACACCTGGAGATTTGCCTAAATAGCTACTTTGAAACGGTACATTCATATATCAGAAACATTTGAAAGCAGTATTACACTGTTTTAAGTTACTTAAGTAACCTACAAAGCTTTCTGTAGTTTTAAATACTGCAAAGTAAATTCAGCACTTGGCTTTATCCCCACCCCCAACCCCATCTACATCCAGATCAAAATATTTGCTAGGAGATTTCATAATAGACTCAAATAACCAAACCCATATTCAGTTTCTGGCTTGGGAGGGGGCGGTAGGGGCAGGAATACTAAGTCTTTCTAGTATTTGTTTAGGAGAAAAGATTCATAAATCTCTTGGAAGCCTACAGGTGAAGGTCTGGCTCAGCATCAGTTTCCACTGATTACAACAGAAGGGAGGGAGGATGGTCCTCAAATAGAGAAGACAGGATTCAAGACATCCATGCGACTTAGCTATACAGTAAATCTGATGATTTCCCTGTTTGTAACACAGCCCAATATAGCTTCCTCTGTCACATGCTACTTGTTTCCTTCCTCCATGACTATAACCAAAATTGAACATGAATAATATTTTAATTTATACGGATGAACAGCAACAAAATAGCGTACATACAGTTCCGTGTACAGAACTGTCCTCAGAAATCAAAATAAGCATTCTCAAAATTGTAGAAGATGCATAAAAAGACAAATGCGAAAATGCACTATCAGCTCTGTACCTCCTGTTCTAGTTCTGTGTGAAGGTGGTCTCCATTGACATTCTGCTGCTCCAGTCCTTCTCTCATCTTCTTGAGTAGATTAGAAGGTTTCATGTACACCAGATACTGATGCAGAAGAGACATCTACAGACACAAGCATTAACAAGTTGGACTGGGTTACTGGCAATGGAAAATTGAAACTGAGCACCACAATATTACTTGTCCACTAAGACAAGAACATAAAAGGGATTTTTAGTTAAAATTGAGGTTTTCATGCTTTAGGTAATTTTTGACTATTCTCAAACAAAAGCGTTTGTACACTGCCTCATCAAAAGATCAACCCTACGAAAACAGAGTGACTCTACATAAACACAAAAGGAAGACTGAAGGAAGTGTAGACCTCTTCCTAACATCCACAAGAGCATATAAAGCATATAAACAATACAGCACATACAAGATGCAGAACATGCAGGTTACGCACATCTTGAAAAATATACTTATACTCATCTAAACTGAAAATTACTTACTGGTCATTTCCCAAGGTTCTTGAAAATAGGCTTACAGTAGCAAAACATATTAAATCCCAAACAATAATATATGTTTTCTAAACTTTCAAATTATACACACACAACACATATGCAGTACCTGCTTGTCACTGTCATCAGGTATTCCTATGTGCTTTTTATTAAGCAGCTTTGAAATAATCACTAGGCTAAGACGTCTTCTTACTTCCCTGAAAAACAGTTAAGAAAACATGTTTCCCAGAGACTTCCTTAAATTCACAGTGTTTCTACAAAGTATATGAGGGTAGGCATGGCTTCCCTAAACATACAGTGGCGTACAATTATTAAACTGCATTTTCTGAATATAGGTGCTATTGAACTAATAAGATACTAGTAAAATCTATGCACCCTTATCTCACTGCAGCTTTTCTTCTGCACAAGTAACTCTGTTAGATGCTTGCCTCCAAGCTTGAAATTGAGGGCCCAATTCATTCTCCTCACTCAAATACATTATAATTAAATTATTTCAAAGACAGAACTCATAACAGATTGACACTTAAAAGGAGACATGGATCATCCAAACAAAACTTAACTTTGGGTTTTTCAGAAAAAAAGTAAAAGTAGGTGATAGATGTCAGAATCTGAAGTTGTTAAGCCTTTCTTTACTATAGGGTGCCACGAAGTCTGCAGTGCAGAAAACTGCACGTAAAATGTAAAACAACCCTTTTTTGCAGCAAAGGTGATCAAAAAGCTGTATCTATATACACACACAAAGAATTGCACATACATCTGTAACATATGAGAAAACCTAAATACTTTTTTTAGCACCATGTAATACCTACTGCATTTAACAGGCTTTCAGTTCATAGAAATAAATCAGCTGTTAATGACACAAATAAATTAGCTGCTAATGATACCACATATTTTCAGTATTATGGTGTCATTACCGTCCACGTACTGTCCAGCTAGGGACCAGCTGAACCAGCCACAGGAGATTATGGTGATGACTGGAGAGTTCACTTATTGCCAGACAGAGCTCAGGCATCTTTAAAAGAAAAACAACAACAAAATTTTGAGAATTACTGAAGAGCAGACCTCGTGAGCATTTGTTTTATTTGCAAAGCAGTACACATCTACTCCCCAGAAACATACACAACATCAACGCTGAAAGGAATTGGGCCAATAAGAGATGATATGCATAAAGATGTTTCTGCATTGCACCCGTAGTTAAGTCTGCTAAATACTATTTTACAGTAGCGTAGTGGAGATCAGATTGCTTTTCATGACATTTTATCAGCTTAGTGCAATCATTTCTTCATTATTTCACGGAGCCATTTTAAACATACAGCTATTTTAGCAAATAAGATAAGTTCAGTACAACAGCCCCCTTGCAGGAGAGGACAGGCAAGCATGTCATGCAACAAAAACCCTCTCAGTATACCCACCACCCACATCCTAAATCTCACACAAATCCAAAGCTCTCAATTTGTTCATGTTACATTTACAAGCAGTGTTTTTCTGCTGTTAAGAAAAGACCCAAAAACTTCAAAATAAAAGTTTCTAGAAAATTAAGTTGCAGTTTCATTGATCTAGTATAAGAAAATTATTTATGAAATTACCTTTGTATCCCAGTCTTTTATACTTATCAGAAGTTTTATGAAAAGGCACTGAAAATCTATCAAAGGAATTTGCTTCAACTGTTTCTCCAAGCTTATTTTAAATAGCAATAGAAGCAGCAGCAATATTTCTTGATCAGTATATCCCCCTTGAATTACTGTTGTACAGAAACCTAGAAACTTTAAAAGAAATAAAAAGCATTAAAGCCTGAAATTGGTTTAGCTTATTTTAAAGTCTGATGAGAACTTAAGTATTCGATCCTTACATTAAATACCTGTGAGGTATTTAATGATATATCATTAAAAGACCTCAAATGATATATTGTTCTTGCAGCACTTGTGTACTAACATCTCCCCATCTCCCAGCTACTGCACTCTGTTAGGGGTTTTTTTCCCATACCTGCTTGAGGCTCATCCTTTGAACAATGGCAAAATTCCCTGGACATTACAGGAGTAAGAAAGATCTTTCTCCACTGTACAGCTAATCCTCATCTAACTGAATGAAAGACTGATAGACTTTCTAAATACATAAGTAATACTGAAAACATAAATCAAGAGATTTTTCCCCACCCGAGTATTATCACATAGATTAGTTACAATATGGGATATATGCATAAATGAGAACACAAATAAATCAATTCTGTCTGTAGTGGAAATGATCCAAGTGCTTCCTCTTGAACTAAGTGATTTTTAATCTAAAGAAATGATGTTAGGAGAATTCAAATACTTCCACGAGGAAGTCTCAAATCAGTTACAAAGTTAGTATTTTCACCATACAACCTTTAATCACAGAGAACCATCCTGAGAAGTGTGACCAGCAGCCATTCAGCCCATGGTCTCACAGGACACAGTGCAGGGATGTAACAGACACTACAGAAGAGCCAGTCACAGCTCCACCTGCCCGCCATGAGCTCCCACCTCATTTACCTTTGCAGCACAGGGACTGATCGCGTACCTCCGAGAGCTGCACTAACTCACTGAGGCAGCATAAAACATACCACCCAACATCAACTCCCTTTCCCATTTCCAATGGAATACAGAAACACATAGTTTCTTCTACATGAGGGAGTAGTGACATTTGTTAAAGTGCCACAGCTGGAAAAAGGAGTCAGGGAAACCGTGCAGCTACGAGTGAAGCCAATGGCAGTCAGGAAGAAAGGAAACCCTGAAGTGTGGAACAAGCCTGCTGGATGCGCAGCTGAAACCCCAGCATACCATCTACTCACAAAACACGCCCAAGCCTAGATTAAGACACCAGCTTTTTTGCTAAAAAACAAAAAAAAACCAACCACCCCCCCAAAACCCCCCACACTCACTGGAGTTTTCTCACCTTAATCACATTTATTAAATTGTTTTCTGGTAGACTGGAGAAGGCTGGACTGGCAGAGGTTACGTTTCCTCTCAGCTGTTGTTCACTCACTGTTTCTTGCATCTGACTTCTAATAAAAGAGACACTAACCTGAGCGATACATCAACGATTTAAAAGCTCACAGAGGCTTATTTGCAAACTGAAGGGGAAAAAAATCCCCAAATCACAACTGCATGTTTCAAAATGCTTTCGAATCAAAACAATCCTCAGTTACAGAGCACACCTATCTAATTTGTAACCCACTACTTAAAAATTCTGCACAGCTACTTCGGCAACAATTCTTGTAAGCCTCTATTAGGAAGGTGCAAGACAAAGGACAATGCTCTGGTTTGCTGAATACTTACCTGGTAGGCACTCTTTAAAGTTCTGGCTTATTTGCTCTTACTAAGACCTGAGCTAAGAATTTAAAAAAAAAAAGTGTATGGCTTGATGGAAGGGAGAGGAAATAAAAGAAAAACTTCTGATTCTACATTCTAAGCACAAGACTTGCTTTCACAGGCAATAAATATCAAAAGGAAAAACACTTACAAAATATCACACTCGTTAAAGTTGGGCTGAAGATGCTGCAATGGAAAGAGAGATCTAAACGCCACACCCATATTGACTAAAACAGCTGACACATCAGCTAGTGAAGGAATCCATGGTTTAGACTGTTCATCACTGATGGAAGCTACAAGTAAAAGACATGGAATTGATTAGCTTTAAATTTAGTTCTTAGCATTAGTTCCTTCTTTTAAAGAGAAACAAATAGGCTCAGCAGTCTGCATCAATTCTACCAGCTCTTATCTCAGAGGAGTTGGTGCATTGAACAGTATGCTTATTTTCAGAACCATGAGGAGAAAAAAAGAAAAAAGTAGTCTAACAGTATTTTACACTAGAGAAGCATCTTGTCTACCTAACAGGCGAATTACTTAGAAGTTCCACCCACTCTCCCCTCACAGCTCTTTTTCAAACAGCAGAATAAGCAAGGAGGCAATATTTACTTTTAGGAGAACACAGAAGTTCTGCATAGGTACAAGTAAGAGGGTGTTATCATAGCCAGACTGGAAGTAGAACTAAATAACCACTGAAAACAGGCAAGTTTTCTAGAACAGCCGTGCTAAACAGATGGAATCCACTTATTTGATAGAAATATAAAACAATGTTCATTGCAAAAAGGGCTGATTTGCATGATGACTTGTGTTTGAAAGTCTGAAATCTGTACAGAAGATTCTCTATGGGACACTAAACTAGCAAGGTAACATCAAACTAGTCGCAGCGTTTTCCAAACAATGACAGAAGTCACTAGAATTCTAAATCAGGTCAATTTTGTGTCTTGGAGCTAAGTTTGCAAGAAAAAGCCCAAGTATAACGGAATGTAACACTCAAGCCACTATAGGTTCAGATCTCAATGTTCAATTCAGTAGAAAAACAACAACAGAAGAGATGCATCCATAGATAAGCACTGGAACAGAACATCTCAAAATGGTTTAAAGACTCCACAGTGACAATTTCAAAGCAGTTAGACAACTTTCTGGAGCAACTATAGCCTATGCAATTCTGCTCCAAGGTCAGTCATCTGCTGGGATCTCTCCCAGCCTTAATCCTCTGAATGCTCATTCATCAACTTGAACGGTTCATTCAGAATCAAGCTTAATGACAGGAAGGCACAAAATAAAGGAGGCTACATTCCCCCTCATATCAGCTCACAATCTGATTTCAAACAAGATTCAAAATACAGGGTACAATTTGGACAGACTTGAGCAACTATTTCTAGAGAACTGCATTAATTTAACGATGTTAACTGGCAGGCTTAAATGAATGAGTGACTTGTGATGAATCTGAATAAAGTGAAGACATGGAGAACAAAAAAGGAACTTGTACTGGAGAAGTAGTTGAGAGTACAGATGAAGGCAGGCAAAACACACAAGATACAAGCCGCAGTGTGGGCTGAAGCAGATACTTGAAAGTGTTTTTGTGCAGGTGTATGATTCTTTTCACTCTTGCCATTTATCTGGAAAGCAAACTATGCAGTACTACATTCTGGGTATGACTGAAAAACATCATGTATAAGATTTTAAGATAATGAAATGAATGTCTGCATCTTCCAAAGTAAAAGACGGAAAGAATAGTAAACTTTTGAGAAGATTGGGCTCCTCTATTTGTGAAATAAAACAAGTGAATTTAAAATGCTGCGTACTGGTTGCACTGCTTTGCAAATACCTGCCAGGACCACATCCTGTGGTACAGCTTGCACACACTCAGAGAAGACCAATTCCTAGCATTTGTACATTACATAATTAACAGAAGATTAAATTAATTAAATTAAATTCATGCCAGAATCACAGAACAGAGCCAGTGCCTTTTAATTCTTCCCCAATACTTTTCTATACTTAAAAGAAGGAAAATGTGTTCATTTAGGTGGTCAGTTTTCCATCCTTCAAATACTCACCATTTTTTAGTGTTATCTCCATCAATCTCTCTAAAATCTGAGTGGAAACACAATAGTCAGGATGAACAGACATCATCTGTGGAGAGGGAAGACACTACATGTCAAACACAGAGGAGCATGATGGCATCAGTTTTCTTTTAATTAGAAAAAAATAAACCAACTCTTTGGTAAAATAAAATAAGAAACAGAAAAAAAAAACCAACCCCAAAGCCTCTAAAGCAAGATACACCGAGGAGAACAGACTATTGCGAATACTGATTATTTCAAGCAGTGCACAGATGCTTTGAGTACTTTAAAATTAATTATTTGCAATATCAGAATGCCGTAACCCCATGTTGAATGTGCTGGTTCATAAGAAGGTACTGCGGGTTAAGAGAATGGAAAGTATTATGTATCCCTTTGGAACCCATCTGCATGTGCGACCAAATCAAACTCCTTGATCAGGAGCAGTGGCAACAGAGTTAACTACAACCTTTCCCAGTCATAGGGAAGTTAAATATATGCAATACTAAACCAAAACCATGAATTCTTAGTTTTTCATAGAACTCTTAACTGCAAAAAGATGACTATAAAGTACAGTTCAGGTTTCCTGGAACACTTTGCTAGCCCAGCAAAAAATCCCTTTTCTTGTCCCTCAAGTGCTGGATGGTTTCCTGCGCTGTAAGTGACCCGAATTGGCTCGCGCTTCCCCCTTATTAGAGAAACGCCAGGGCTCACGCAAGGAGGGGACGGCAGTTTTTTTACTGGCTTGAGAGAAGGACATGGAGAAGCAAAATGTTTCCCTTTTGGCAAAAGCAGAAATCCAGTGAATACACACAGGCTGCAATTTCACAGGCATTCCTTTTTTCCTTTGGGCACAGCTAGAATGTGGTAAATAACAACAGAATGGAGACTGGAGGGGGCATTTTTGTGAGTAACATAATGTAAATTCCTGGGGATTTAGACATGGACACAGACGTCTAGAAAGCAGAAAGCCAGCACGCTTCCTTTGAGAATGGCCCCAGACTTTTTCCTGAGCCATAATGCACATCTACCTTTTCTAAATAAATATTACCTGATAACAAGGGTCTATCTGATGATTTACAAGGTGATATTTGTAGAAACAGTACTTTTGCATACTGCCGCATGTTTGGGGTTTTGTTTGTTTTTTAAGCTTGGAAGGAAGTAATGTTAACATTTGCTTGTTATTTGGCCCACACTATTACATCGTGCCATCTCTTCTCACCTAGCATGTACTGTGCCCTTTTCAAATGCAGTAATGCATATGAAGATGGACAGGGACGTGCAGCTTTGCAGTCACTCATGAAGTGTGGAGAAAAAGCTAATGACAATTAAAGTATTTCAGACTGGAGAACAAATCAGAACCCAGAAAAAAAAGACTTTTTGATTTAAAAGTTGTTAACTTAATGCAACAGATCCACAAACTTGTTCTTATTTTTCCTCATACAACTGGCTTCCAGGAAGATTATTATACCTGGACAGAGTACAACTGCATGAATAGTATAATCTTACCTGGAAAAGCCACTTTAGAATTGGTATGGGACACAAGATACAACTGTAAGCAGAACTCAGAAAACCATTAATAGCTAGAGAAAGCTGCTGTGTTACACCAGAGCTGTAAGACAAAGATTGGGGTGGGGGAAGAAGAGAAAAATCAATTAGTGGTTGAATCAGCACTTTCACAAAAGCGTAAGAACGTCCCCACCCCTCAGATCATCATCAACAGCAAAGATCTGAACACCCAAAAGAAATGTTACTCTTTTGCTCTTACCTATATGAAATACTACAGTAATTACACCTCATTTGTGATTCAGAACAACTATCTCTTTCTCCAGAATGCCACAGTATATAGTTTGAAAACATTTCTATTAGTAGAGAACAGCTTCAAACAGACATTGATTTACACTACAGCATTATGAACCATTATACCCGTCTACACAGATGGCTGCTATGCTCAATGAGACTAGTGAATAAGATTTTTTACCATCCCATGACCTTTACCAACACTTTTAGAAGACAGAGAAAAAAAAAACTCACTTTGATTTTTTTTTTAATAATCATTTAAATAAGGAGTCTAGAGGCAAACTAAAGCAATTACAATCAGTCTAATCTTACTGTGCAAATTTGCAAGGTGCAAAAAGTAGCTTTTGGAAGAACAGAAAATATGTATTTTTTATTACTGAATTATTTTAGCTTCAGCTTTCTTTAGAAAGTCAGGTATGTCATAAGCAGCTGAATTAGTGATACCCAGTTTCCTACATACCCTTCTTTAGTCTCCTCTTTTCTCAGCATCTACTAAAACAGCTAGCACTGTTGAGAGATCTGTATCCTAATTTCTCCGTATACCCTCTCTACCTGTCTGAGCGAGTGGCTAGGATGACATCCATGTGCCAACTGGACAGCCAGTACATGCCAGCTATACCAACTGGGAAGAACGCATAAGCAATTAAATCATAATTGCCTTCTGGAAGGGATGATTTGTTTAATTCTCATTCCTCTAGTCACTGATTTACACGATACTTTTGAAGCTTATATCCTTGTGATCTTCAAAACATATTGACAGAAAGGCCTGAAGCCAAAGGAGTGTATCACAAACATCACTTCCTCAAGAGATTAGGAAAAGCCACCTTCCTCCTCTGCACATCCATAATAGCACCTACATATGTATACAAAATCCTTTAAGATTAAATGAATTCTCTCAGTTTCACTGATGCAAGTTTGGAAAAAAATGCCAACTGAAATAACTAGGATCTTTCAGGATTTGCACTTGCGGTATTAGGCAAGAATCCGTCCAGCTATTTGTAGCCTGACAGCCTCGTAAATATAGAATACAAATTCAGATGAGTTACAGAACAGTTGTTTCTACACATACACACTGCCAGCTCCGTGACTCAATCTAACAGATGTCAGAAATCATGACTTTCTGCAGGCCTCATTAGGTGAAGCCTTAAGTCCCAGGCCCATTCAGGATGAAAACACCCAAGTCTTTCAGCAGACATAATGCAACGTTCACAGGTCACAAATCAGTTCACCACAAAAGTCCTCTTTCTGTCTTGGGATAGTTAAGCTCATCATAACATTTCACTTCTGCATTTATCTTCCACAAACTGGTCAGATTATCAACGATAGCCCAACACAGTAGAAATACGGAAGAGGCCATAACACCTATTTTTTTCATTGTCTCATTTAAGATGTTTTTCAAGAATTCCAAAAGAGAAAATACAGAAGCTTTGGGCAACAATTCACTGTTCTGTAAAGTTAACCTGGAAAGGAGAATTCCAGGGAAAGGGAGTCAGTCTTGTCTAGTTAGTAAGACAGAGCTCATTTGCATGCAAATATATTATTTTACCTTAAAAAGTGCTAACACTGAAGAAAATCATACAAGTAAACACAACAGAGCAAAGAAGATATTTTTACCTGAGAAGGAGCTTTTCTATAGGATTCTGAGGGATGAAATGAAAATTCCTCAAGTCAAGGTTATGTTGACTGAAGACTTTCCCAGAGGTTGATAAATCAAATATCTCTTCTCCAGGATGGTAGTCCGGTATGGCATGAGCTATTACTGAAAATTTCTTTATAAATGCCCTGTAGAATTCAAAATTGCTTTCATGAATTTGAACATCGAGAGGCTATTTTCTGGTTGAGATAGTTATTTTCAGATGAACACATCAGCCTTACATGAAAGCTGAATTGTTAAAATACAGTAAATGTCCAAGAAAATCCACCCAACTCCTAAAAGATGATAAAAAAGGCTCACATTAAATATATTAACAGCAACTGACAGAAAGAGAGATTAGAAAAAAAGGATAGAAAAGTGAAGAACTAGATTTAATTGATTCTGGAATTGGAAGAACCTGTGCTCTTCTGAGAGGTCTTCATCTCCACTGGCATTCTCCTCATCTTCTACATCTGAACAATCAGTTTCCCTCCTCTGCATGTCTTCCTGTAACTGCTTTTCTAGTTCATCTACCCTGAAACAACAGTAGCAGCAGAACATAAGATCATCATTTAGTATTTGCAACAGAAGACAATAAATTTTAAGCTCTGAATGTCAACCTAGTAGTCAGTAGCCAATTCTGCAATGGCAAAACAATGCCAGACATTGCATTGTGAAAAAGCAAGCATCTTCCTATTCCAAGATACAAAGTGGATGTTTCCCAAAACCTAATGAATTTCCAACAGCACATTCAATCACTATTTTATCAGAGACAAATGCAGTCAACCAACTTCTGACAAAATTTTTTCACTTTCAATCTTCTGGCTGATTTTTTTTTTTTTTTTAAATCATCCAAGTACTCTATTTGTTAAATAATATTAGTTATAGGAGCATTCACTACTCCATAGTCAGGCAGCCCACAGTTACTAGGGTATTCTTTAACAAAAACGGTTAATCATACATACATACTCATCACCACCACTTGCCATTAGTACATATAGCACATCACACTTTCTACCCCAAAGACCTCTTGCAAGACCACTCATTCATTCTGTTCACTCAGTTGTGTAACTACTCGGATACCCGGAGTCTACACAACTTTGAAAACCAAAACTGAGCTACAGATGCCTTTGAAGCAACTAGAACAGTCAGTCTACATAAATACTTCTATTTCATGCCAGACCAGCAGCTGCTAACTGGTTTAGTGACCAACAACTAAGGCATCAGTAAATTTAGGCTGGTTCTTGAGGGATAGACAGATGTATCACAAATCACTCATTATTGCTTGGAAAGAGCCTCTTATTCAGCTTTCACAGTTAAGCCACACTTGTAGGTCCTGTCAGATGCATGTTGGTAGCATCAGCTGGCAATGCTTAGCTTGCTGCTACCCAAACTCCATCAGTTTCAGGTAGACACAATAAATCTAAGCTTCTATAACTCCATCCCAAATTTTTCAAAGCAGTTTTAATAAACAAACCTTTTAGATTCTTCCTTCTCCTTCAAGAGATGTTCTAAGCTGTTCACATATGACACCTGGCTAACAACAGGAGGCTTAGAAAGCTGTAAATGAAATAGTAAGAAATTAGAAAAGTACCACAAGCTATCAATTCATTTAGTTAGACAAACATAATCAAAATAGAAATCTCTTCCAATTTTAATGATATTTCACCTGAAGATAAAAACCTCAAAGGAGACCCTGAAAAACAGGGCGATTAACAGTTTAGGTTTCTCAGCACCTTGCCAATTTTAGATAATGGTCAAACCTCTCTCAGTGATTAATTTGGAAATAACCGGGTTTCTCTCTGGATCTCTGCTTCTCTCTCTGGGGCTGATTTCCAGCTAACCTTCACAAAGAGCCTTAGCATCAGAAGCCTTTCATCTCACAGCTTTTTCATCATGATCCACCAGGACCCTGGGATTCCACATTCTCACACATGAGACAAGAAATTCCAGAAATGATTCAGTACCTCTTTGTTACTTTCAGGAGTCCCTAGAGGGCAAAGCACCAGCATTTGCTAAATAACCTCCAAAATCATCAGACAAAACAAAGTTTCCAATCAAAATCCTAATACAAACCCAAATTAAGAAGCTAATAACTAGAATTAAAAACCAAACCAAAACAACACACAAAGAACATTTCAATCACTAGCAAAATTAGTTTGGTTTTCAGTAGACAGTATTTTATTCAGCTAGTAGCAGACAACACAGACTTGAAGTCTTTTATGGCTATGATTCAGTTATTTGAACAAGCAGTGCCCTTCTGACATCACCTTCTTAAATTGCAAGCCTCTTACTAGTGACAAAGCTTCTTCCTATGAGGTCCTTCATTTTAGAAGAACACAATTCAATAAGAACATAACCTCTCATTGGGGATTTCCAAAGGTAATATAAGTTAAAGAAGTTAGTGTCTACATGCTACTAAAAAAGCCATTTAATACAGCATTAATTTTTGGTATTCAGAGATCTCTTTCAAATGTAACAAGCAGTATGTGTTTGTGTGGGAAATCTTGTGGGAAAGCTGAAGACCTCTTACTTTATTTCGTATCTGTTTAATGTGTCTTAAACAACTGTTGAACATCTGAGGAATCAAGATTTTATTCCAATGTGCATGTATGCCCTTTCTTCAAGGCAACAGAAGAACGCCAATATACACAAAAACAACAGCCACAGAAATTTTGGGATATTTATTAACTGTTTTGTCTTACTTGGCCATTAATTATGCAAAACCAGGACAGGCTAGATATTGTGGTCACATACATGTTCCACAAACATTTGATCTAGGCTGCATCTGTTTATCAGTCTTAACCATTAATTACATAGACATGTTGGTTAAGATTGTGAAATACGTATGTAACCACACAAGTCTGATCTATAACACTCTTGCATAATCAATTGTAAGGACAGATAAAATAAGTATGGCTGTTCAACATCTGCCTACAGAGACAGAAACTCAGTAAACAAATAAACAGTTTCTGAGATTTAAAAACAGGAGAGGAGGATGAGAGTACTTGAACAGGTATTCAGCTGTTTGGTTTCTACTGTAGAAAATCGCCATGGGCTGACCCCAGGCAGCAAAGCACCACACAACTTGTTCATTTCCCTGCCCAGTGATGCAGGGGAGTGAATAAGACCAAAAGCAAGAAAATTCATGCGTTGAGATAAAGCTAGTTTAATTAGTGAAGAAAGAGGGGATAAGGGGAAATAGAAAAAGTGATGCAATCACTCAGCACCTTCCACAAGCAGAAGGATACCCAGCTAGACTCCAAGTAATGACTACATGCCACACTAACTGCCCCTGCTTGGTTTTTATTGCTCAGCATGACACTATGTGGCATGAAATACACCCCTTTGGACATCTGGGGTCAGCTGTCCAGGGTCTGTCCCCTCTGGCTTAATCCTTGATGCTGTGCCAGTACTGCTCCACCATAGCCAGAATACTGGCCTCTTACCAACACTGTTTTTGTCCAAAACACACAGCACTGTACAGCTGTCATGAAGAAAATTAACCTCAACCAGCCAGACAGTACAAAATCTATTTACTTAAATGCAGCCACTTCCAACCTGCACCAGCTTTGTTTGGAATGCCACGCTAAGTCCTACTGCAGGACCTTCCTAATTAAAACATTATTTTACAATAAAACTTCAAAATCACTACTTACTGACAAGCTGCTATTGAACAACTACACTACCTTTTAAAAACACAGATCAATTCATCACCATAACATCCTGTAAACTGGGATTCGAACACTTCATCTATCCCCTTGTGAACAGTAGTCGTCACTCAGCTTTTTGAAATCCTTTCTAAAATATAACCAATTTCCATGAAATTCAGCCTCAAAGAAAACATCACAGAGATTAAGAACTCATCCACAGATTTCTGACAATCACAGACTGTGACAAGGGTATGACAGGAGTCTAGCGCACACAGATCTCTCAATGTCTAGATCAATTTCCTCTAGTTAACTTCAACTCATAAAAATCTTACCTGATCAGGAAAACGAGAACGTTAGACACCCACACCTTCTAAATGTCAAAAAAGCAAAAACAGAACTCCTGAAAACCACCAAAAGGCATACAGCTAATGCAATCTCGCTGTATGAACCATCTTTCAGCCATTCCAAAGGCAAGCACAGTAAGAAGCACACACTCTCTGACTACACTACACTGTACAGCATAGGACCCTTCAGCTGAGTAACCAGTTTTGCAGACAAATAACTCTTGAGTTTTCATGCATTATGAATAAAAGGAAAAAATTATATAAAAAATAACGGAGTTAATACAATGCTTTTTTTTTTTTTTCAGCCACTTACATGAAGCTTCAGTAATGGAGTCAGGGTGTCCTGAGAAAAACTGTCAAGACAAGATTCTTCCAGGGCTCCTGCCTGTGGCTTGGGACTTGAAGACAGAATTTCTTGCAGTGGCATGAATATTACTTCATCATCATCATCATCGTCTAGACTGCATTCCAAATTTTCATCTTCACTATCAAAGCTGCTTCTTGATTTTCCATTCAACTTGGACTTGTCTGTACAGGTGCTTTCAACTTTTATGTCTCCTGAGTGTTGTGAAGACATACAGCCACTGTCCGTGCACCCTTCTTTAGAAGATAACGAATGGGGAACACTATTACCAGTCTCTTCTGAGAGCGCAAGTTTCCCAGAACCTTCCACTGAACACGAATCACAAGCATCTTCTGAAGTCTTGTCTTTTGTTTTTGAAAAACTGTTGCTAGATTGAATACTGTCAGCTTTATTGTGTGCATGTCTGTCTGGTCTTTTCCCATCCTGCTCCTCCTTAGCATCCAATACCTGAGGTAAGCCAGCATTCTGGAGATGAGATTCCATACCTCTTGTTTGTGTTAAGTGGTGGAGAGAAGGCAACACAGTACTTTTTTCCTGAGAAAAAGGAAGGGACTTTTCCAAGAAAAAGCATGAGTTAGCCACCTGCAATTGGTTCTCTTTGGTATCCACAACAGAAACGTGGTTTTCTGGTTTTTCATTTTCACCAGGGCTTTGTGCAGAATATGAAGATGACAAACCTAGAGAAGAACAATTATTTTTCTCATTTTCTTCACTTGAGTTGAGGTATTCCTCTGGAAGAGCAGAGTCATATCTAGGTAATGCAGCAGCCTCCATTAGTTGCAGAACATCACCACAAGTAGACTTTAAAAGGATATTTTTTACAAAGTCAGACCTCCTATTTTTGCATTTTGCAGATGATCTACTAAAAACAGGGTCATTCAAACTCGATACTTCAGATTGATTTGAACTGTCTGCATCCGCACTCATGGCGGCACGTTTTCTTTTCCCAGGAAAGTCTATTTGTTTGGATTTCCCAGAAGGAATCTTAGATGTAAGGCAGAGGGAAGGAATAGACTGGGTCTTCCGCATCTCAGATGACATTCTCAGAGCATTTGGAGAAGATGCCTCATGTTTTGAAACCTGCTTTGGTTGAGATGGGTCATCTATGAAGTCTTAAAGAAAAAAGTAAACCACTGTTGTCATGTTAAAAAAATAAATAAATAAAAATCAAAACCATAACAGCTTACCCTTTAAAAAACTAAATTACATTTTTAAGTCAACTACAACTGAAATTTTTATCAGAAACTACAATACTTCCATTCTGCTTGAACACAGTGGACCACAATTAATACTTAGCTGATACTGTACTGTTACATTATTATTACTGTAGTTAACTTGGAAATGAAATCCTTTTATTTTAAAGCAGCTCAGTAACCACCACAGAACACTCTTCCTATGCACTAGAATCAACCAGTCTTTGAAAACAGATGATAGCCCAGCTGAGGTGTGGCACTGGAAGGAAGTTTCTGTAATTACATATATGATTATAAATAATGGTGTCAAAAGTATTTTGGTAATATTGCAATAATTTTAACAGTGCTCATCAAAGAGCAGTCAGAATATGAAGAAATCTGTTTTCAGGCTATGGCTCTATGGCACCAGAGCCTACCTTCCTCACCATGCTTTTCTGCTTCCTGCCTTACGCTGGCACCAGCACTTGGACACTCCATGCCAAGCTACTTCATGATGTGGCTGAGAACTTCCCAACTCAATTTCCAGCCAGATCAGCTCCCTACACCACTGGCCAAGTCCCAGTGCTGGCAGAGGAAGAAAGTGAAGCATAGTGGCAGAGAGTCCAATAGGTTTATAGAGCCCTGGACCCACACTTTCCTTGTTTTAGGTGTTCCCAATGCTTTTTTTATTTTTAAAAATCATCCTGCTGATCTAGCTCAAACTTCTATTCACGTGAGCTTTTAATATTCAGTTCTACTTACTGTAGAACACAATTATGTGGTTAAAAGGGACAAAAAGCAACAAGAATACCAGCTAAACTTCAGTGTTTGGTTCAAGAAGAATGTTCTTTATGGACTAAGCTGAAAGGCAAAACTTGTTAGCCACCACACTGAACATGGATTTTCCAAAATGCAAGAGAAACCATAAAAATAATCATGGATTAAGAGTTTAAGACAAAGAAATATCATTACTCCTCATTAAGTTACACACAAACTATTTCTTGCTAAAATTCCAAATTACTTTTGAACATCTTCAAGCTTGCCATATATTAGAAATAACCTTGACTACACAGCAGTCTCTTTTTGAGAGAGAGAAAACGGAAAAAGGTAACTTCAAGAAAAAAAGCCATTAGGAAGAGACAGCAGGTAATGAGCCTGATTGATTAATTAATGCCATATTATCAGCACTACTTCTAACCTGAGGCAGTCTCCCTTGAACCAGAATGGGATATTTTTCTTAAAGGACATCCATTTCCCTAAAAGTAAAGATGGAGAAAACAAAAAAGTTAATCACATACTTTTTAAAACGCGGATGTTGACATCTTGAGTCAAGTGTTGAATCCAGCACAGACTTAGTTCAACACAGCCTTAGAAATATGGCAATATACTTCAAGACAAACTTAACACACAGCTGCAAAGATCTCAACAAAAGGACTCTCCGCAACCTTAATTTTATATTTTTTCTTCAGATCAGTCCTCCAGTTCTAAATCTCTCCACTTTTAGGACCATTAGCCCCTTGTGTCCCAGACTATATGGCAACATAGCCCAGCTGGCTTTCCTCAAACAAATCATTAGGAACTTAAATAACAAAGTGGCAGAAAGCACAGACAAGCAAATACAGAGGGAGGGGTGCTAAGGAGAAAAGGAAACACAAGCTAAACAATATTTTTTTTCCATTCACAGCACATTATGGAGGCACACATAATAATCTTCCTTGCAAGTAACTAGCAAGGGTTTAAAGTGTTTTCTTGATTGGTAAAAAAGCAACAATAATTCAACCTGTAATGAAATACTACATACTTAATATGACCATTCCCATCTCTATCTAAATATTGATTCTTAAGTGCATAAATCTGAACTGCTATTAACTGCAACTTCTAACTAGTAGAAATTTGCCAGGCTGTTCCCTACACTACATTGTAAGAAAACAAAATGTTATAAGACATTCAAGATAAAGACTTCTTTCTACCAAATACCATTTAAAGTTACAATTTCCATTGCATTTCCATGCTTGCATCTAACCCCACCATACCTCCCCTGCTTTTAAACCAGGATTTCTCATTTATTGTAAACTGGTTAAGAACCAGCTTACCCGAGCTGGACCTAAAATTTACAAAGGAATAGCAAAAGAGCCTGAACTTTTGTTACAATTGAAAAGGCAGCAACAAGAATCTCATCCTACATTGGAGAGGGGCGGGGGGGGGGGGGGGGGGAGGATCAGAAACACAATGGCTCACTAATATCACCCTTTAACAACCCTTTTAAACACACCTGATGTGTGATACTTGTTCCTAAGAATGGCTTTACAGGATGTGGCTTAGATTGTTTCATTCTGTGTTTCTTCTGCTTCCCTTCTCTGCAGAGGGCTCCCAGTGACAACCTAAATTCAGAGTCAGTTGGAGCACCGGGCAATTTCACGGGAAGACCTGGGTTTTGGTACAGAGATGTGCTGTTCATAGTGCCATTATTCCTAGCACAGGCTTTTTGAGTATCAGCTTCTGATGGCGAAACCCATTTGTCAGAGTCTGAACTACTATCATCTAGATCCATACAGTCAATTTTCTGTTCCCAACTATTTCCACAAGAAAATGGTGCTCTTGTTACACCCAGACACTTCTCATTTCTTCCCTGCTCCGACTTGAGAGTTTTATCCTTTTTGGCCAAAAGAGAGCTGTGAGACCCTGCAGTAGTAAAGAGGTTTTGAATCACAACTTTTGGGTACAATGAACCCAGTGCCTTGCATGCTCTGCCATTCTCTAAAATGTTTAGACGGTCCTTTTTCTTCTTAATTCCTCTCCGAAAGGCATCTAGCACAGGACTTGTGTTTGGTGTTTGGTCTGGCATCTTTTTCCTTCTGACCTTCTTCGGAGAAGATATTTTCTTTCCAAAATGTTCAGTGCATAAAACTGACAGTCTGATGCCTGCATCTTTTACATTTCCTCTGTCTGGTGAACACAACACAGTTTTGTTTTTCTGGCCAAGGTCTCAGAGAGAAAAGACAAGACAAATTATTCACAATCACAGTATTGGAAAAAAGTTAGCTTATTGGACTGTATTACTTGATCTTTTATCTCTCTTATATGCAATCCAAAATGAATTTACTTAATGATTTACTTTTGCTAGTGCCACGTGATTTATTTCATATCAAAGAATTGCATGATCTACGTCACAGCTTCAGTTGTTATAAACAATCTAGCCTAAGCCTGAGACAATAACTTGAATAATTACATCACTATTTAAAGAAATAAATTTTAATAGGAAATGAACGTTTTCAGTTAATTTTAAATGTGCACATTTTTACATATTTGGTAAGCTATATCATCATATTGCTGCTCTTATTTGGAATAGGATTGGACTATACTTCTGCATACTTATATAATTAAAACTCAGATAAATATCTTCCATTTAAAAAAAAAACGCATATTTACCTTTGTTTAAAACTGGTTTGAAGAACTCTGTAATGGTCTGGTTTCTGAAGAGAAAACATAACTTTATCTTTTTAAAAGAACAATACTTAAATGCCCATACAGTGACTATTGATAAAAATTAAACCACTGTAATTTATTTTTACAGGGTTTGGTTGGGTTTTTCTTGTTTGGTTTTAAACACCAGCAGCTTTTATTTCTGATATATCAGGGAAAGCATCATCATCCTCATCACCTTCTAGCCTTCACTCTGCTTGGCTAATAAAGCCAGCCTGTTAGTTTCCTCACTCAAACCATTTCCTTTATCATCCTAGTAAGTCTTAGCCACCCTTCCAGCTTAAACTAAGCTTTCTTAAATGGGACTGACCTCACCTGTATCCAGCATTCTAGATGAGACCTTATGTGATGGTGTTAAACTCCACACCTCCACTGTCAACACTTTGAGTTGGTAACTCCTGTTGCAATTTTTTTTTTTTTTTGAGGTGTTACAGTGGTAAGCAGATGGCTGTATCAATGCCACCAGTGACCAAAACCTCTTCAATGCATTATTAGTTGCAATCAAGTCTAACCACAAAGTCCTATCTGCAAGTTGTAAAGTTCAACAGATCCTGTAACTTTCTTCCAGTTCAAAACCCTTTGTGCACCACTGTTTGTTGACTTTTTTTTCCCCCCATACACATCTGGTGCCAGCCTGGGATGCAAATTCCTACCTGCACTATTACTAGACTTCTCCACAGGAACTTGTACCACCACTGCCCCTTAACAAAACACGTATGTCAGTTGCCTCCCTCCCAGCACACATTACAGGCATCTTCTGGCTTCCCACAGAAACAGCAGTCTACAACTACTTTTTTTTTTTTTTTAAACACACACAGAGCTTTAAATCAAAGGTATTTTTGCTGGCAAGAATAAGTGGGACATGAGAACATGAAGGCATTTCTCCGTGAGAGACTGTCACATTTAAAAATGGGCAGATGGGCACGTTGTCTGAGTAACATACAATGTGAACATTAAAGTACATCAAGAACTATGAACTGGCTATCTTCATCTTCTCCCACATAGCAAGGAAGTTTACTAATGACTTTAAGGCTATGCTTCTGTCTCGTTTGGAAGTGTCTCTCTAAGTTCCGACAAGATACTGGTGTGGGTAAGCAAAAATAACAGAGATTTGTTCAAGACCAACTTCCATCTTTTGTAATCTTTCTGTGCCTTCCAAACCAAGGCTATATCTTTGTTGTCTGTGTGACAGTGATTACAACAGCAAAACTTATTTATTCCAGATTCTAAGCTAACATATTCAAGCATCTGTACATGACTGTGTTTTCACAGATTCAAAAACCATTTTTGAAGTTTGGGCCAGAAGAATCCATGGCTCACTTGTTCAAACTAAACTTGGATTTCATTTTGAATCTTTCTGTAAGCTTGTTACTTTCACTTTCACATTTTCTGACATGGCTTCTGCTTTTTTAGTACCTACACAAATACAAAAAGCTGTTTATAATGCATTGATACGTCTTTAATTGGGATACTGGCAAGCAGTGATGTTTGAGAATACTGTAACTGAATGAAAAGCCACCTGTAATCAGACTATGAGAGTGCATAGAACTTTTTGTCTTACCAGAGAGAGCAGAAAAACTACTAGTCAAACACTACTTGCCTCCAACCTGTCCCAGCTCAATCCAATGTAGGCCAAGATAAGCCCATTCTTCCCACATGCTGAAGCAAGAGGGTCCCCAAATTCCAGTTCAATTCAGAAGAATCAAAAGGCTGAATTGTGGGTTTATTCACTGCTACTGCTGTTGCTGACTGATTCGTCTTTGTGCCCTAGACCACCTCCCACTTTGACTTCACCTTCTCATGGCGAGGCTGTGTCACCTTGCATTCCGCAGGACACTCCCAAGCTCGTAACTGCTTTCGCAGATGCAAAAATCACCCCGTGCCCACAGCTTCCTGCACTGCGTATCTTCCCCAAACCCTTCTATTTTCCTAACTACGCAGCTGTACTTCTTCCTTCCAGTTTAAAGCCCCATTTGCAATACCAACCGTCGGCAGTCCAAATCTCATCTTCAGTTACCCTTCAGATTTCTCTCCACACTTAAATCTTGAGGAAAAACCCAAAACCAAAGCCATCTTCTATCATCTTCTTCCTTCTTTCCGCAGCCACCAGTTTCAAACAACTACTTATCTCCCTCCCATATCCACCACCTCATTGCTGTATCCTTTTGCTGTCTTTTATTGCTAATTGCAATAGCTTTGTAACAAAATTCATGTTTGTTCTGTCATTATACATAACATAACTGAGAGACTGGAGGCACTACCACTAAAAAACCAAAACCCAAGGTCTTCCCCACCCCCGGAATAAAAGTTTAACTTGAGTGAAGAACAATTTCTCTTAGACCATTTGTTTTAAGGTGCTTATCCACTGACACTTTCTACTTGCATTCTACTGCTTTTTGGAAGACATTTAAAACACGGTAATAATTTCTCAATTGTATCTCAGACAAGGAAGTGTACTTGAAACTTTAAAAAAAAAAAGCAAAGGGTGAAAAAAAAAAAGAGCACACGATACAGTACAAGGAGGAACATGAGAAAGTACTGAGCTTTCCAGCCTGCTTTTCATATGTACGGAAATACAAAAAGAACATGGTAATTTCTATGTGAACAGGACCATAACTGTCCACAGACTATTCACAGGAGGATTTCCACTATTGTTTTAAATACGAGGTCACAAAGTCAGCCCTAAGAGAAGGAAAAACTGATAAAGGATAGTTACTATTTTACATTCTTTTTTACCTGACATGAAAGTCAGAGTTGTGCAATGTATCTTTGTCAACAACTATACAGCTCTGGTTAATGCTTTTCAGCAAAATACATGAATTCAGCAAAACATTTATCCCAAATAAAAATTATTCCATCATTTTTTTGATATCTATGATATCCTAGCTTAACTGAGACACCAAGGAGACCACTAAAAAAACCCAGAGAAGAAAAGGCAAAATCCATAAATACATGATCTCACTTGACAAAGAAAAAAGCTACACAGCCAGGAAATGCACCTAACAGACCTTCCAGGTCTTTCAAGATTAAGGGCACAACCTGCATGAAATAAGTAGGGAGGAAATTCTTTCAGTTGTTTAAAAGACAAACCCCTGAGTATTCTTTAAAAGTGATTCGTGTTTACAGCCATTATCAGTGGTTATCTCTGATTGGGTAACAATCCTACTTTTAAAAACCTGTTCTGTAAATACTAGCAATAGCTCGGAGAAACCAGAGCCACATAGCAGAGGAATAAACTAAATCTTTGACAAAATGGATCATCTTGAAAAGGACTGTAGAAATTACAACAACAAAAAACCCCAGGAAGTTGCCCATAAAATATCTCAACAGTCTTTTAGATGACCGCAGCAAAACCAAAACAGAGAGTAGTTTCACTTCCGTGGGCAAGAGACAACAAAGAAGTGAAACTGAACTTTTACCTTCTCCCTTTCCTTTGTATGTCAAAGCTATCAAAAAAGACCAGCAGAAACGAACAAAACGAGGTGCTGTTAACAGCGTAAGAAAATTATGACTTGCCTCATACTGCAAGAAACAAAGCTTATTTAACTCAGCAGCCTCTGGAAAACCTTATCAGTTCTTTGGCAGAATTTGGATTTCTAGTGGGTAGACAAGTTGGCCATGTCTAAAAGCTGTCATTGACTGCCACTGCCTTCATAGGAGATCTTGCTCTCCAGCACCGTTAACAGTACAGCTCACATCAGGAACAGGCTTGAAAGCTGAGTCGACGACAACTGAAGTTCCCTCTTTAAAGCCCAGCTGCTGGGGCCTACCTAGCTCTACAGGTAGGTGTGCTACCAAACACTGAGATGCGAGTTGGGGGGACATAGGGGTACAGGTGGGAGGACTCGCGTATTTGGAACGATGTGCTGAAGACGCCAGTCAGCGCTTGGCCAGACACCTTCCTCGGTTCCTCTGCGTGCTGTCAGGTCGCCTGGCTACCAGACGCCGCCAAACCAAACAAACAAACCCTCACCACACGGGCCGGCGCCTCAGAGCTGCAACTCCCAGGACGGACGAGGAGGGCAGCGGCCGCCCGCCGCGGCTGGCACGGCGCCGTGCTCCCGTGCCGCCCTCTCACCACCCCTACCCGCCAAGCCGGGCCGGGACCGAAAAGCTGGAGCTGGGAACGGCACCGCGAGGCTCCTGCAGCCGCCCACTTCCCGCCCGGCAGCTGCCTCGGCCCACGGCCATGGCGACGGCCCCTCCGCCCGGGCCCGCCGCGGTGCACGCCGGGAGCCGCGGTGCACGCTGGGAGCAGCCCCACCGGGCGGGCGCGGATCCCGGTGGCGGCGACGGTGTCCGCAGCCGCCTCCTACGCCCCCGCCCGCTCCTCTCAGCCGCTCCCCGCCCATACCTGAAGTCTTGGGCCGCCTGCCTGCCCGCGGCCGCCGCCAGCGTAAAATGGCGTCGGGACCTGGTGACGGGCGGGCTCCGCGACGGCACGCCCACGCCAAGCGGCCGGGTCATGGCGCGCGTTGCCCGGTTGACCCCTCGCGGCGGAGGGGAAGGGGGACACCGGCCGCCCCTAGCACCATCGCCCAGGCCGCCAGGCACCGCGGGTGGGAGCGGACGGGGACGAGTTTTTGGGGCGCGCTCGCTGATTGGCTGAGCGGCTGAAGCAGTAGGGCCTCCCGTTGGTTCCTTGCCGCCAGGGGCGGGACGGCTAGACAGAGCGCAGTTGTGATTGGCTGCGGGGAGAGAGAGCGCGGGGAGGTGGGCGCGGCCGGAGGAGGAAGGGCCGCTTGGCGCCTTGGTCGCGTGCCGCTTGCCCCGCTCCAATTCCCGCTCTCCCATTGGTGCGCGCGGGGCCGGCCCCACCCCCGGCGCAAGCGGGAGGCACCGCCCGGCTCCGCCCGTTCCCCCCTCAGGGGCGGCCCCGGGGCCCGCCGCTCTCCGGTCGCCGTTCCGGGAGGGTCGCTCGGCCCGGGGCAGGCCTGGGGAGGGGATTCCTCGACAGGCAGAAGCGTCCCCTGAGGAAAGCGCCGAGGGGCGGGCGGCCACCTGCAGCCACGCCGCTGAGGAAACCCCAGCTGCGCCGCCGCTTGACGGAGATCCAGGTGTCGGGAGGCTGAAAAGCTGGGAAGGGAGCGACTTTACCGGAACCGCCCCCATCTCCCACCAAAACAGCACGCGGACCTCTCTGCCCCGGCAGCCACAGCCGGCCGCCCCAGCTGCGCGCCACACGGAGCGATACACACGCCCTCCCGCTTCTAAACAAACGGCTCGTCCCCGGGTCGAGAACCTGAAGAACCAGAGCTACAAGCTTAGGGAGACCTCGTACTGCCATCTGTCACGTTCTTGCGCAAATTTACATAATTAGTCGCTATAAATAAAGTTAGCGGTGTCCGCACGTCTCCGCAGTAGGGGCTCTTAACGGTTAAAAGTGGGCACTGCACGGATACAGGCTGATCCCTGCCCTTGGTCTGCAGAAGTAAGAGATAACGGAGCTTCCTTCCTCACAACAGTGCCCTGAAGGTTATCTGGGGCAGTTTATGCTGAAATCGGCTTCGGTTTTGTTTATTTTAGCACTTTGTTCAAGAGGGGAGATGACCGAGGCCACTCTTTTTCTAATGGTTTTTCTCCGATCCAGAAACACCAGGTGACGATTCACTCAAATGGAAAGGAGGGACCCATCTGATGCCTCTTTCCACACCCTGCCCTAGGCTGCTGGTTTTCTTCACAGCAGCCAGCGTGGGGCTAGGTTCTGGATTTGTGCTGGGAACAGTGTTGATAATACAGGGATGTTTTCCTTACTGCCGAGCAGTGCTTACGCAGAGCCGAGGTCTCTCCTGCTCCTCGCACCGCCCCACCAGCGAGGAGGCTGGGGGTGCACAAAAAGGGGGGAGGAGACACAGCGGGGACAGCTGATGCCAACGGACCAAAGGGATATTCCATACTATGTGATGTCATGCTCAGCATATAAAGCTGGAGGAAGAAGGAGGAAGCAGGGGATGTTTGGAGTGATGGCATTTGTCTTCCCAAGTAACCATTATGCGTGATGGAGCCCTGCTCTCCTGGAGATGGCTGAACACCTGCCTGCCCATGGGAAGCAGTGAATGAATTTCTTGGTTTGCTTTGCTGGCGTGTGCAGCCTTTGCTTTACTTATTAAACTGTCTTTATCTCAACTCATGAGTTTTCTCACTTTTATTCTTCTGATTCTCTCCCTCATCCCGCCATGGGGGGAGTGAGCGAGCGGCTGTATGGTGCCCAGTTGCCAGCTGGGGTTAAACCACCTCACCTAGGTTGGCTGGCGTAGGGGAGATCTGAAAAGCAGACGTAACAATGGTTTTTTGAGCAACTGAAGTGTCTGAGTCTGCTGCGTACTACACACTCCAGCTCTCCCCTTCTTGTCCTGCCCTGTCCCTCAGCCTGATTTTCAAAAGCTTTCATCCACGTAGTTTCTGATGAAAAAACCAATCTCAAAAGTGTAAAACATCGGCTGCCATCGCATCCGGTACCTTGCTCGTTCCCTGCTTTAACCCATCCTACACACATTCCCTCCAGCTGCGAGCTCTCTGTCCCCAGGACCATCTGACTATTACATTTACAAGAAACTTACCAGGAGGGGATCGCACTGTTTGACAACCCGCTTAGAGACCCCCACAACAGTACAACCAATCCATGTTTATGCTTGGTGTAGCTTTTTTGAGCAACAAATGAAGAACAGTGGGGCTTGCTGTCATATAGGTATGCTTGAAAAGTGTGTATTTGAATTACTAATAAAGTATTAAAGCAAAGTTTCATGCCCAGTGCTGGCCAAGAATTCCAGAAATATTTTTGTCATATTGAAGGAGCTGATGAAATTGAAATAATATAAACATTTGCTTAACCTTTCAGTTGAATACTGTAACCCTGCAAAACCGCAATAGACCTAGAGGCATTTTTGCAGTGCCTTGACCTGGAATCGTAAACAGTTACAAAACCTGCCAAAACCAAGAAAAGAGTCAGATACAGAACACATTGATAAGTTTACAGGAAATTTGGAGGCACCAACCAGCTTCTACAGGAAGTCTCATTCCAGCATTGGTGATGACAAGGTGAAGCTGTTTCTCATGAGGAGCACCCAGCAAGGACACAAAACCACCAGAAATTACCTAAGAAATAACATGGCTTATAATAGCCTGCTTATGGCAAGTGTCTGAAATATGGTCACTGCAGAAGGGAGGGTGTTGTGGCACTGAGGACGGTGCGGGAAGTAAGAAAAGCTGCAACAGCTGTAGCGGTATTGGTTTGTTTGGTTTTGTGGTTTGTTTTTTTTCCCCAAACAGGAGAGTTGTACACACACGCAGTTTAAACTAATACATGTCCTAGAGCAGAAAAAATAAATAGGCAACAGCAGTCATTAGGCACAAAAATATAGCTATCAGCAAGTAATCATAACACTCAAACTACTTTTTAAACTTACTTTTGTTAGAATAACTCTTATCACTATCAGTACTTATTATTCCCAAGAAAGAGGGAATCTTAGTTTCCCTGACAATTCAGGAGCACTTCACCACTTACAATTCCCTTCCTCCCAATTAAGCAAAAGTTAAAAGACGCTTGCCTCATGCCTAGCTTCGAAGAAGTTGGAATATCATTTGGTTCCTGCCCAATTCCCTTGCTATTAATTTTCATTTCTATTAGTCCTTCTCATCATGCAATCCGAATATCCACAAATAACCAGAAACTTTGACAAAGTAAAAATCTAGGAAACTTGATAAGGTTTTACAAGTAGATCTGGAACTACACTGGGGGTATTATACCAGTAATTCTTTGCTATTTTTTTAATCTGTTCCTTAATTGCCTTCCAGAATGACTCATGCTTTTATTTTCAAGCAAAAGCAGGAAGCATCCCAGAGTGCGGAGCTTTTAAGCAATATCCACAGGGAAATGGGTTGCCCACAGCACAGCTACATTATGATGAAGAACTGTCATCTGGCCACAGCCCATTAACATCTGAAACGTTATCAGTCACAACCATGTGATCTTTATTATAATATTTTAATGTAAATGCTCTAAATAGAGTTAAAAGCCCTGAATGGCACATATGCTTTTGTCAAAGAAACAAAGCAGACGAAATCAAAGCCCCATTTCTAGTCTGTGAAGAAATTGCCTGTAGGCTTTTGAAAGCATAGCTGGACTTCAGGATTGTCCAATTTTCATTTAAATACACCAGTACTTTCAGCCTTTCTTCTAGAAAACTACCCATCACTGCAGAATTCCTGTAATTTCACACTAGAAACTAAGTATTTCTGAAGTCTTCAAACAGTAGCTGACATCATACTATAAAAAAAACCACCTCAGTTTCCTCAACAGTTTTTGTTTGCTTTCCATTTCAGAAGCCACAACAATAGTTAATACCTCAAATTTATTTGTAGAAAAGGAATGAGGTCGTTCCTTCCCCCTGTAGATCCCTCACCCAAGGAGATCTGTGTGGAGACACCTGCTCCTCTGGCAGAAGACCCCTTTTTAGACACACTCTAGCTTCCAACCCTCCCAACAACTGCAACTACCACCTGTATTAGGGTCTTCTCCTTTGTAGCAAAGAAGCAACCAGAGTGGCCACACACAGCCAACGCACAAAGAGCCAGCAGATCACTGGTGGAGAAGTTCAGGCATGTGGGCCATCAGACATTCACAGCCACCAGGGCGCTCTGAGCTGTCAGAGAAGGCTATACCCTGTGTTCAACCCTTCACTCAAACTTCCTCTTCAAACAATTGGTGAGAAGAATGCAGTTTTCCAGGGGGTGATTTGACGCCCTGGTCTAAATGGAGGAGGTGGTTGCAGAGTCACATAGCGTATGACCCGCCGGGCATTGCACGTGGATGGCCATCTTCAGCTATGAACCCGCTTCCGCTTTATAACATGGCTGTTTCAAAGCTCCGTATGAAATACTTAGCCTAACCACATTCTTTGAAATTCTGGGGACCTCCTGTCCCGTTAACGTGACTATTTATTTCCACCTTGTTTTAACATGCCTGATCCCACCAAAGGCACAGCAAAGGGGAAGTCATTCAAAGTCGTTGACCTTGTGCTACCTCAGGGGAATCAGTGTGAAAAGATAAGATAGTTTTCTGAAGTGGTAAAGGACCATGAAACTCTCCTGTACATTAAGTACAAGAACAGAAGCAGACAGAAGCAAAGAAATAAGCAGTGAGGCTGCAAAAGGAAGATTCCTCTAAGGAACCAATATAGAATGACAGGTAAGGGCAAAACCAGGTATCTTCATAAGTCTTTCCCCCTTGGAGTTTACGTGTTATAAGTTGCCTTTTCCCCGATACAGGATCAAGTCTGTAGAGAAACGGATCAACCAATATTTATTAGCATATCTTTTATTAAGCCATTATACTAGATTTATTAATAGCAGACAACCATCCAAACAGTAAATTCAATTACTCTTTCATGATGCTCACAAGTGCAATCACTCGTCGTTAGTCAGTGGGGAAGGGGAAGCTGACTGCAGTGGATTTCTCCGATACAGAGGCTCACACTGATGTGCCAGTGGCTGCAGGGTCAATGCTCAGAAGGTCTATCTGTTTCTGCAGATGCATATGTAACCCTGTAATCTTTGTCGCCATATAGTCACCACCGCCACCTTGGATACAGCCTGAGTTATATGACCCGTTGGTGATGGTGTGTGTGCTGATGACCTTCTGTAGATTCATCTGACTGTCCTGGGCCCATCAGTTCCTGTGGATTCAGCAAGACCTCTTGGTTCTGGAGTTTCTCCCTTCCTGGGACACTTTCACGCGCAGCCTCTCAGCATGTATCTTTCCTCTCTTCAGCTTCCTGTTTTCTGGTAACTATTTCTCTATCCATATGCATCTAGATGTACCTGGGGAGTCTGTTTAAACTCAGAAGAGGGGTTTTGAGGCACAAGTGCTCTCTCTCACCAACCACTATGAACACATTTGGCTACAATTTGCAGCACAGATTCCCAAATCTGTCTCCGAACCTGGTTCTTGCAGAACACTGCTCACCCCCAAAGCTCAGCATGCCGCCTCTCCAGTCATGCATTTCCTTTATATTTCAGTAGCAGGAATCACTACATTGTGTGTTGGCAATACAATGATGCGCTTTGGGGGGAGCTCAACCCTCCAGCACCCCAAACCCAAAGATCCTCATCCATCATTCTCCTTTATATTTAAACAATTTCTTATACATTGCATCATGCATGTTCCTGCTTGTGATTATCTTCTACTGCACATTTTTTCCATCAATTACTTTCATTACACGTGCATTTAATCATGCTTTCAAGCTACACCTAATGCTTAGCTACTAGCAGCTCATGCTGTATATCCCAGTGTTATATTCAGACACTACCATGTATGACACTATCATATCATACCGCAGGTATTCTCAGAAAAATACCATTATGTTTGATGGCTGCAAATACCTGCATGCTAGCCTGACCTAGCTGCTTATAGTCATGCTTTCAAGGTTCCCCGTATTTCAGCTAAACAGCTATAATAATGAGGTTTCCTATCCTTCACAGCTTTGCTTTGGTTTACCCACACAACAATAGCAGAGATGGGGTGGGACAGGAAGCAAAGACCACCTCTGTCTCAGCATCCGTTTATATATCATTTTATGTTGCACATATGTGGAAAGATCGGAAGCAATAGAAAACCAGTGACAGATTTGAATGCATATATGGCAAGGAATAGATAGAGACAGGAAACATTTAGAAGATCTTTTTCCCCTTGTTTTTCCTGGGAGAATATAGATGCTGAAAGAAGTTGTGGAGCTGAAGGAAGGGATGAAACCTACACTCACATGGAAGTGTTCCAATATAGGCAGCCATTACTCTTTACACTGCAAGTGTAAAGGGGACTGCTGAATGCTATGCAGTTTTTTATAAGTAGAAAAACACTCCTTCGTGAAAACAGACTAAGGATGTTTTCTTTAGACTAGGGCTGGCTTCTTCTGACCGAAATGTATACCTGAGCATATAGCTGGAAGCATAGCTGCAGCTCACAGGGACATGCCTGAGCTAAGCCTGTGCAAACTCATCAAGTTGTTGTTGCTCTTTTCCAGGCACCTGCAGACCTAGCTTCCTGCCTGTGCCTGCCTCAAGGTGCTCTGTGTTCCCTTCACCGCCAATTTGCTGTGTGGCTTCAGCACAGCCACAAATTACAGTACAGTTCAGATACAGGCATTCCCAGTTATCTTTTCTTCCATCTTTCTGGAGAACCTCTCCCCTTCCCACCTCTAATTCCCAGATGTTACCGGATCAGATGCTCAGCAAAATCCCTACTGGGCATTCCAGGAATCAATTTACATCTCCTTTACCAAGCAGACACTGATATCCCGACATGCAGCTCAATGAGCAGATGACTGCACTTTCATTTAGGTGAACATCTGGAGAGAATATTTATGGTACTGCAGGTTCAACTACAATAATAGTTTCACCAGTGGGGAATTTTCCTATCTAAAGATTGTGAAGTATTTGCTCTTCTTGCAGAGCTTGCTTCATCCTGGGAATTGGCATCTCTAGCCAGGAACTCAACTAGCACACTAGTTTCCTTTTTTGACTGGACAAAAAGCTGGCAGCATTGCACAATGTGTCAAGGTGACACGTTGTTTAGAAAATATAATCTATTATGGCTTTGTGTACCACAACAATTCTGCTACATTAATATATATTTACAAATCACTACATAGTTTGCTCACACCCTTAACACACACAAATCATCCTCCTGACACGGGTACTCATTCCCACAATCATTGTCATGGACAACTTCAAATTGATTTATATCGGTTAAGTTCCACCTACTCCTCCTATACCTTACTGGGCTGGTTTTGGCTGGGGTGAAGTTAATTTTCTTCACAGTAGGTAGTATAGCGCTGTGTTTTGAATCGCAAGGTAGGGGTGTTACTTCTACCAAGTAACAGGCAATAGGACAAAAGGAACTCGCCTCAAGTTGTGCCAGGGGAGGTTTAGGTTGGATATTAGGAAAAACTTCTTTACAGAAAGGGTTATCAAGCATTGGATCAGGCTGCCCAGGGAAGTGGTGGAATCACCATCCCTGGAGGTATTTAAAAGCCAGGTAGACGTGGTGTTGAGGGACATAGGTTAGGGGTGGTTTTGGCAGTGTAGGTTTATGGTTGAACTCAATGATCTTGAAGGTCTCTTCCAACCCAAGTGATTATATGAAATTCTAGGAAAACATGATCAACAGCAATCAGACTGAAACATTGACAGGTGAGATGTTTACACCATGAAGCCTGTGCTCTAATAAGGCCACAGCAGAAACAACTCATTAGGAGACCTGTGCTCTGGTAACAGGAGGATGGTGACATGGTTTTGTCACCTTGTATGTACCGTTGGTTTTCTGCTGTCCTAACGGGAAGGCAAACTGGCCATAAGGATACTCGCAATGAGACAAAGACAATGGGCAGCCACCTTGTCTAAGACTTATGGAGGAAGAAGCAAGATTCTTAGGAGAAAAAAAAAAAAATCACTGCAATAACTTTCTGACTTCTTAAGGGAGTAAAAGACCTTCCAAAAATTAGTTCAAAGCAGCAGAAAAAATAGATCTAGCATGATCAAGAGGAGCCCAAAAGATGGATCCTTGTGAGCTTTGACACGTGTCTTGGACCCCATCAGTATATGGATGTAGAAATGTGAGTGAAATGTGTGACAATGAGTGAAATAAGTTTTCTTTTAAACTAAACTTCTCCTTTCATAAAGGTTCACATGAAATATTGTTACGCTGATTTTTTTTACAGGCATAGGACCGCAAGCGCAGCATACGCCTCGCCTTCCTAGAGTCTTGTGTTATTCTACACTTCCCAGTCTAGCACTCCAGCAAGCTCCCCCGCACTGGCCCATATCACGGATAGCCGGGATGAGTCACAAGCTTTTTCTTGGATCTAAAGCCAAATCACTGCTAGAAACGCACAAAACTGGGCAGCATGCAGGGTTGGCCAGAACAATTTCCACCTAATAAAGATCAGGTATTGCTACAGTGCACCGCTAATTGCTCTCCTCCCTGTTCCCCCAAGTGATTCACAGCTTTCCTGAAGAACAAAGTACAAACCTGCACACAGCACTCGCACAGTGGCCCTGTGTGGAGTAGAAGCATCCATCCCCACACCTGCAGGATAAACTCCTGCTCGTACACCAAATTCCCCCCACACACACACACATACCGTTATGATTTACTATCACCTGCAGATCATTTCCTGCAGAGCTGTTGCTGAACAGTCGCTCTTCATCTGACAGTCTTGCAGCACGTTGCTTTAACTCACTGCAGTCCTTTGTACTGTTTCTTCTTGCATTCCTGAGACAATTTCTCAAGGCAACTTGTAACTCCAATCCTGTTCTCCGGCGCTCAGCATTCCTCCCAAATCCACAACAGTTTAAGAAACATACTCTGCAAATGCAGTAAATACACCTCTTATGCCATTAAATAGATTCTGAATGAAAACACTGAATGCCCTCAAGCACTGGGCAGGCTCCTGTAAAACTGTAGCCAATAAATTCTTCTCTTCTGGCAAGAAGCCCTTAGTAACTCACCCAAGTACAAGTGAGCACAGTGTAGATACATATGGCCAGGAACTGGTGCAATTTTGGCAAAACCCCCTCATGTCAGTTTTGCAGGCTGCCTGTCAACACAGAAAGGTACCTAAATGTACGTGGGACATGCTCAAAATGGCAAATAGTCCTTGCTGAGTTGTGTTTGGCAGGGCTACACTGTTAGAGATTTCTGAGCTTGGTAGTTTGAACGTGGCTTCAGGTATACTTATGCTAATTGGAGTCGCATTTTATAGCAATTATGTGTAAATATACTCCTAGCAACCAAGTCGCAGGGTAATCGGGCAGCTAAATGCCAACACAGAATTCAAAGAAATCAATCTGCTTTTTGCAAATTTTAGATATCTGCAGACATAATGAAAACTTAATTAAATCGCTAAGCCAATCAGTGGAAGAATATATGCATGCTTAAACCTCAGGTGACACCTATCAAAGGCAGGATTTGGAAGAAACACGGAGGCAGCTGCCTCCATACAGACATGCAGCAAACAGAATATAGGCCCAGAACTGCTTTTAGCCCTTTCTCCTAGAAATTTGGTATTTTGTAGGTGATAAAATAAAATAACCCCCGAAGCTCTGATACAAGCCAAATATGCCTTGAGTAGCTGAGGTAATGAAGCCTCGCTTCCTTTATCATTGTAATTATTGTTCCTAATTCCTTCATAACTCCTTTATCTCTTATGTTTCGCCCTCCCATTGCGCAGGACGCAGCGTGTGCTGGAGCCAAGTGCATGCTGATGAGTGAGCGCAGACGTGTGGTTGCAGCTGAATATATGCATATCTGTTAGGGAATTGAAGATCACTGTGGCAGGAGTGCTTAGACTGATAAATCATACCTATTTTAAGCTTTAAAACAGCTTTACTATATTGGCATTCATTGACCACACTCTTCATGCCAAGAATTCTCACTGTTGAACACCATCACCACATATCGGTTCTTAAATACAGAATGGGATGGAAGGGACCTTTGAAGATCATCTAGTGATGATCCACATGATCATCATATATTCAAAACAGCCAGTCCTTTGTCCTAGATTAGCTGTGAGCATTTAGTACGACAGAGCTGGTGCTGTACCATCAGTACTGGCAACTGTGACCTGTGATGGTCCAAGTCATAGATGTTTTCAGGCCCCAGAGCTCTTCAACAAGGAGAGTCGAAACTGAAGTAGGCATCCTCTGTCTTCCCCAGCCCAAACTGGACACCTTATCCCTCTAAGCCTGTGGAGTTGGTCTCTGCCTCTGGACAGAGTGCTGCAAGGCTCTTGGGGAAGGGGGGTTACTTTCCCATATGCTTTTCTCCTAGGTTTGTTCCCCTCACCCCTCTGCTAAGCATCTTCTTCCTTTCTCAAGGCAAAAGCAGTCTTTTCCCAGCTCTCAAGGCTACACTTTTCCAATAATGACTCATGAATAAGTTGTTATGGTTTTCTCTCTCTCTCCCTTCTTTCAACCCATGAGTATGTTCAAAGTTTTGCTGCTGTCTCACACTTGAACTGGGCATCATAACAGCGCCTGGTCCCAAGCTCCACTTCACACAGGTGGTTCTCATAACGAGATAACTATCCTAACTAGTCAATAACTAGCCTAACAAACCAGGACCAAGGCCTTGCACCACCTTCTGTTTGGGTTGAAAACAAACTAATATTGAAGTTTTAGTATGTTTCTGTGATGGGTGCAGCGAGCATCCATTTTGGCTGCAGCAACAGTTGGGCAGCTGGCTGCAGTTCTGCCTCCCAGCCCTCTGGGACCTCAGTTTGGAACAATTGTCAATGGGCTTGCAAGAAGCCTTTTCTCTACAAGGACCTTTCGGTGTATTCTCTCAGGAAGTTAGAAAAAACATAAATCAGTTCTTCTTGGATTATTCCTCGCCTGCTTCTCTTTACTGTTTAATTCCTACATTCAATATCCACAGCTTGGCTAAAGAGGAGAGATAATCGCCACCCTCTTCCCTCTACTTCATGTTTTCATCACTCTGAGTGTTAGAAAAATAGCCTCCCTCCACTACAGCATCCTTATTCCAACCAAACCTGGTTCTTTCTAATTTCAGAGTTGCACTGGAGAGGCACCCTGGGACTCCCATGGATGTTTTTCTCAGTAGTTTATCTGCCACTTAATGATGAGCTGTTGACTCCGGCATCTACATAAACAGTCTGTGCTGATGCACAGATCAAAGCCTGAGCTAAGATAAATGGGTACAGTTTCAAATTAAACCTTCTGAAATATGAGTGACCTTCTAAAAGCCACATTGACATTTTAATCCTTAGAAAGTCAATTTCTAGGCACAAGGTTAGTATTTTCAACAGGCTAGCTGAGTTTGATTATCTGAATATTATCTCCGATAATGAAATGGTTTGGTGCTCAGCTATGCCATTAATTTTATATTGTGTCACAATCCTAGTTTATAACTAACTTGTAATATTACATTAACATTATAATTACCTTGTTTATAGAAAATCATAGAGGCTCTTTACTTTAAAAATTTTGTTTTCGTGTAAGAGCCTTGAAAAAAATTGAGGATGCTTTTAGTATACAAAGCATGATACTGCGTGAACCCACCCAGGAAGCATTTCTTATGTTAAAACTATGAGCTAGCAGAGTTGAGTCATACAAAGCATGAAACATTTACAGCTTCATTAAATGGACCACACAAAAAAAAAAAGTAAGAAATTGTTGTAACTTAGTAGGCATTCTTGCATTTCACTCAGCTGGGCCAAAGGGGTTCCCTTTAATTCCTTCTTAGGGAAGAGTTTAACTTGTAAAGATAAGACTCTAATCAATTCAATCAATTAGTTTCATCCATGTTCCCAATCAGCCACAGCTGGACAGCAGTTCCTTGCTGTCTGCCCTCTGCTAAAGTCTGCCACTGCCTCAGTGCTCTCATCCTAGTAGCGTAAGCGCACCTTCACCCATTTCCATCGAAGTAGCTTTTCCTGGCCTGTTAAATAGGCCTTTTGCTATCCCAGATTGTTTTGACTGGAACATAGAAACAAAGATCTTTCTTTGTTTTCTAGATTTTCCCACTAACAGCTCCGGCTCACATGTGCCTTAATTTAACCAAGTTTCCTAAGTTAATTCACCTTTGCCTCATTCGGGTTGATCCTGGCAGGAACATTTATCTCGAACGGTCCGTGCATGTTCCCTCTCCCTATCAGCCAAGCCCTTCAAGAGGAACAGGGTGTACATTACATTTACAGTGTGTGCTTGCTCCTCCTGTATATTCCTGCCCTCCAAGTGAGCACCCTTCAAAGGCAAGGAAGCAAAAACATTTTCTTGCCAGGCAAAGGCGGCGTTTTTACACTCTCATAGACTTGAGAAAGTTTGATTGCACTGTTTCTGATGTAGCACGGCAGACAAGGCTGGTTGTTTTAGGCACTGGGCAAACACAGCAGCCTTTTGCTTTTCTTTTAATTTAAGGACCGGATCCCTCAAATTAGCATTTTTGCTATCAAAGGGCAATATTAGCATTTTTGCCATCAAAAGCATCCCTCAGCAAAAGGCTTTGGTGGCAGTTTGATCCCTGAAAGGGGGCTCTGTAGCAACACCATCCCTGGTTGCAGAGGACCACCTCTGACCTCCTCCTCCTCCTCACCATGCTGGGCTCAGCTGCGTACCACCAGGCATCCATACAGCCCAGTGGCGAGCAGACTGCGAACTGAAAATAAGCCGGAGGCAACAAGAAGAAAGTTTGTCTTTCAACAGAACCAGTTCCCTGCCCTGCTCCGTTACGGGGCCCCATACGCGGGGGTGTGAGAGGGAGGGGATGGACCAGCAACGAGGGAAGGGAAGGGATGGGATGGGATTTGCTTTTTCCCCCAGCAGCAATAGCACTAAACCCAAGTCTTCTGCAAAACCAAGGCAAGTTGAAGAGATTTAATTACTGTTCTCCACATCCTGAAAAGAAAGCAGATCCTATTCTAGAGGGCATTTTGATTTCCTCCTGATATCTATAACAGGAACTAATGTTTAGGATCAGAAACCAGACAGACTGAAATGAGAAGTGAGAAACAGGAAGAGAGTACCAGTGGCTAACTAGTAGAACAAATTATCAGGGGAAACGTTGGTTTTCTCATTTCCTGATGTCTTCAGATCTGTCTTCTTGGAAAAAATATGTACTTTAGTTTAGCATAAATCAATGGGCTAACGTCAAGAGAAACATGAAGAAACTGTGAAAGATGGGAGGTCACTCTATGGGGTCTAATGGGTTCCGCCTGGTCTGCAGAGATGAACTCCGCAATAAGAAATAAAGGGTTTTCTTTCGCATCTGCACACATACGCGTCCTGCGCCTGCAGAGCAGCGTTCCCGCAGGCAGCTGGCGTTCTATCCCACGTGGGGCGTTCCACTGCTGACCACTGCATCCACATGCACCGGTCCGCTGCATGTTCAGAGCCACGTGCCAGCTTCTTTCACGTGCAATTCCCAGACCTTCTGCTTTTCTCATTCCAAGATATGAAAGAAATTCAAGTTCTTCCCCCTCCTGCTCCACACAAATAATCGTCCCAGACAAAACAGATCATGAGTGTCTACATACCCCGTTATCCCTTTTACTGCAACACAAGTTTCCTGTAGTTTCTGGTGTAGTTTGACAGTCAGATTAGACACGGAGCCCACAAGCACTTGTCGCTTTCTGGGGTCCCGCTTAGACCACCATGCAAAACAAAAAACATGTCCTTTGGCAGAAGAATACTAACCTTGCCTCTTATTTTTTACTAGAATCAGTAAGAAGCTCTTACAAAGCAAAACCTGACTAGCAGTTTTCCCCCAGTGTTCTCCGGCTGCTCAGCTGGTGGGACGAGGTAATCAACAGACAGCAGGTACAGGCAGTTTGGGAAAGGTCTGAACAGCCTTTCCTCCACAAATGTGTTTTTTTTCCTGGATTCCATCATGCCTAGCATACATATTCCTTTACAGCCCCACACAGCAACTTTTCCAGCAGTACCTCTGGGTACCCTATTCCAGCGGTTAAGCCTCAGTTATACACTGCTAATTATTACTGTTGGCAGACTCTTTTGGATCGCAGTGATCTTTCAAGATGTCCTAGCAAAATACTCTCATCACAAACATTGCTAGAACTCCATCTACTTCAAATATTGCACACAAAATTTAAGCAGTAAGTCTGAGTTTTTACCTAGCAAAATCAAATGCCTTCTGTATGAAAGGACAATCGTGTCTCGTACCGCTCCTGTTACTATTATATCAGCTAGCCCATCTCCCAGGCAGTTCAGCTTTGGGAGCATGTGCACAGATTCCCTTCTGCCCACCAGCACCAGCATTGCCAAGTAAATATGGTCACCATGTCACAGGAAAACAGAGGTCAGGTACTTCTATAAACCCAGAGAACCGCACCTTTCACAACTCGGCTACCAAGCAGTAAAAAAATACCAGCCTTAAACCTCTGCTCCCACCCGACACAGCTCCGCTCTGCCTACTCTCCCAGCATGAGCAACTGGGGCGATCACACCTGCGGTGACCCACCAACACTCATTCGCGTGGGGTTCAGGGGACCTTCTCTTACACATCCCCCACCACTCTGCTTCCATGAAGGCTCTCTAACAACCAAAAAGGATGGGTTTATTCTCATCAGAAGATTGATACGAGTTAAACACTGCTAAGAGCAAGCAATCAAACTCAGAAGAGTCTTTGCAAGCATAACAACACGCAAGATTTATTTTCACGCAAGAGGAAAATTATGCTAATCCCAAGGATTCAATACACAAGTGGTTTCTAAAGTGACTGGCCTGCTCTTCCCAGGTACCATCTACTGAAGTGTTGATCAGAGATGACGAGTCCTTAATCTGGACTGAAATGGAAAGCTTCTGTTTTCAAAGAGGCAATAAATACCATTATCCAGTCTGATACAATATCAAGCAAATCTGATTTAGGATTCCTTGCGCACCCATCGATGAGCCTGTGCTAACAGTACAATGAAATTGAAAATACTCTTTTATTGGAGGAATACAAACACTCACTAGTGCTGTGAACACTGTCAGATGTAACTCACAAAAGTGTTAATGAATCCTCCCAAAGACACCGTGAGCCTAGCATGTGCAGGTCGATTTTTCCCTATTGTCCCAAGTAAGCACTGGCTTTTTCTTCCCTTACGTTTATGCTCTATCAGTGCCCTGAGCAATATCTGCAGATATTCCCTCATCCCTGCCCATTCCTGCAGTTCTTTTTCCACACTCCATCTATATCAGGCTTCTGGGGACAAAATCATTGATTTTCCTTGGGTTTTTTTGTTTTTTTTTTTTTTTATTCCCCTGACCAACTAGATTATTACAAGGTAAGATGAGGCAGGACTCAAAGTCTGGTGAACTCATATGGAGACCATCTCTGACAAATGCCTTCCTCCCATGCCATGACCTTTGAGGACAGAGGTTTTATTTCATCTTCCCCCTCCAGGGAGCAATCGTGTACTGAGCGCATCGGTTCACGCTGTCACTGCTGTACACTTGAGGAGAGCCCACACCTCCCACAAGGGACCTGAAGATTCATCCATGTGCTACGTGAAAGAAGCCAGCCATACTCCCAAAACAGCGCTCGCCGAGGGGGATCTGGTCAGAGAGGCAGTGCTGTTCTTCCAGGGTTTGGTGCCTCCAGCAGGTCTCGGAAGTGTTTTACAGCACAGACCTCAACTTCAAAATGAGCTGGTTCCTTACAGCAAGGCAAATTGAAGAAAGGAAGGCAGGTTAAATTTGCTGCTGTTCTTGCCGTATGATACTGTACCCTGGCTGGGACACTCGACAGGAGACAAGAAGCCAGACCTTGGACAGCCCTGCTTAAAGGAGGGAAAGCTCTGAGATGCTTTCAGTACTTACTACACAGCTGAGGGCAAGAGCAGGCACCAAGGGGAGCGTTCCCACCCTCTGCTCTCAGCAGCGCAGAGTGGGAAGGACACCCAGAAAGAGTGTTCACCCAGCTAAAAGCAAACTTCTCACATACCTTGAGGCACATTAATGAAAACATCAGGTTTTCCATGATCTGCTCCTGGCCAGGGATGGCACTTGATGGGGGGCTCCCCTGAAGGTGGGGTGAGGCTGCCAGGTTCTCAAGCTTGCTAACGTGGGGCTTTCATACAGGACCTGGGGATGACATCTCATAGGGTGTTCAAACTGCAGCCAAGCTTTCATCTTGTATAGAAGACCCAGGATTCCAGGGCAAGTCCACCTACAAGAGCATGGGCACACTGAAAGGTTACTGGGAGCAAAATGCGGGAGAACTGCACCAAGCTGGAAGCTCCCAGGAGGTCTCAGTATAGGAAGTAATCACATGAGAGCTTGCAAATGCGGTGGAGGGGGCCACAGTGACCCCAAGGCAGTGGGGACTTCCTGCAGGGGAACAGAAAGGCCAGAAACAGGTTTTTTAAAAAATTTAAAAAAAAAAAAAAAAGCAGTGAACATAAGTGGTCATGTGAACATTGCTCCAAATTTACTTAATATAGAGGGCTCGGAGTAAGTGCATCTTCATTTTCCACCTTTTCACTGCTGCCAGCTTCCCTAGAAATCCATGTTAGCAGGGAACCCAGTGGATACCACACAGATGTAAGGCAGGACCAGCCGTGCCTGCACCATCCCTGGTCATTGGTTACCTACGACAAACAACCCAAGCAGCCCACTGCTTCTGCCAAGGAGACAGCTCTCCTGGGAGCTACGGCTCTGCTGGAGCAGCTTCCATGGGCTAAGGGAAGTGGGCAAGCTCAGCACACACAGCTCAGCATCAAATCCATGCACAACTTGGGTATTTTCACCTTGTAAGTTTGCCTAGGCAGCAGCAGAGCTTGGGGAAAGTGCAATTAAAATGAAGAAAATTCACCACCTCGGCTACGTGGTGTGTAATTGCTGCTTCTCCAAAGTTACTCACTTCTCCCTACCGGGCCACTGAGTGTAGCAGAAGCTGATCAGCGTTTCGGGATCAGGCTCTGCAGTTTGAGACAGCTCTGACAGCAATAACGTGAGCGTGCAGCCCTCTAGTGCCCGCTCCCAGCCATGTTTCGGCATGACCGTGTTCCTAACACCAGCGGACGTGTCCCTGGAGAGCCTTCTGCCATGAGTAAGATCTGCCACTCCTGAAACCACTCCTGATGGGAAGCAGGTCACTGTCTTTGCACCCTGAGGCCCATGGCACCTTGCTTTAAAAAAAAACAAAACAGCAAAACAACAACTAGCTTTGTGACTTTCAGCAGCACCTTTCACATCAGGAAAGTCTGCCCAGGAGCTCTCTTCCCCTGCACCTTCTGCTCCACCCAGCCACAAAACTTCCCTCAGTGTGCAGGGCTGATACACCTGCATTTGCGTTGAAGGGTTACATCCCCAACAGCCCACAGATTTTTTCATGATTCCTCTAGTTTATCCACGAGTGCTGAACATTTCCCCTTGACCTAGGGCATCAGCTCTAGCTTGGGATGTGAAGAACCCCAGGCTTCCTCAGGATCTCTGCTCCAGCTTCACAGCTGCTGCACTTCACCACCCTGCCTGTGATCCAGAGCAGCCCCTGTCCTCTCACTAATCCCAAAGGGGCCCAAAGCTAGGTCAGCAGCCAAGGTGGCACCAGGGCTGCAGCCCCTGGGCAAGGTCAGCCCTTTGCCACCCGCAGCAGCTGCTGCCACCCCTGCTTAGGGTCCCAGCCGGATTTTAGGGGTGTTCTCCCTTTGTATCCCCACTTACCTCCACCTTCTACTCCTGGCAACTTTCTGAAGACCACAGAGCACATATCTCTGGGAGGGTCCCAGCTTTCCCCAGAGCCCCATCAGGGATGCAGCAGCAAGCTGCTGGGTTTGCCTGCCGTGATCTTCATTTGCTGACCACAGGTGCCTGCAGTCCCCCCTTCCCATCTCTCACTGGCCATCCTAACGAGGCCCAGACCCCATCCCAACTGCTCTCCAGGTGCTAAATGAATCCAGCCTCCCCTTCCCCTTCTGCTGCAGCCCTGGGGACACAGCACATGGGTCTCAGCACTGAGCAACTTGGTTTCAAGCCACGTCTGTAAGGAGAGTGGTTGCTCCAGCTGCTGCAGCCGGAAGGTAGCGCCACTCTTTATGGACACAAAACCTTTTCTCATCTGTCATTTATTGCAGACGGAAGTAACCTTTCCTTGTGCGTTGTGCTGAGATGCCAAGGGCTCAGTTAGCTGCCCGAGCTCTGCCTAACACCAGAGAGTACCTGAGACAGCCCACAGGGCTGGCAGAGACAACAAAGGACTCCAGCAGAGCTGTGTCCTTCTGGAGGCCAGATGGAGCTCCCCAGGCCATCTCCGAGGGCTCTGTACCCCTGTGCTGGGGCAGCTGTAGCAGCTCAGTCCTTACTATAGCAAACCCATATCCAGACTGATCTTTTCCTTCTCACAGGTCTAGAAAAAAGCATTTATTTCCAGGCGTCACCTCTTCCCTGCCAGCCAGGACATCTCCCTGGCAAACAGCACTTTGGGAGCTGCCCTGGGCTGGCCTGCGGGGAGCAGAGCACTGCTGCTGCCAGCTGCTATGGGTTTAGCCACCCATGCTTATTGGGCTGGGGTAGAAATGGGTGCCCTGTCCCAAGCCACAGACCCCTCCAAGCCCTTGCACCCATCCCTGGGGCGCCCGGGCTGCTGAGCCGGATCTGATCCCTGTCAGGTGTTCTCCGGGCAGCTTTCAGTTGCCCGGAAAGCTTAAAAAGGCCCAAGTTTGGTGTGTTTTCCTTCCCCACACACATGATTCACTACACTTCCCTCTGTAAACAGTGGGTGGATCCCAGCTGGATTTCCGGGAGCGGCACTGCACCAATTCCCAGCTTGGGGAGCTGTGGCTCTGCGCCTCCTTCCCCTCCTCCTCCCAACCTGTCCTGCAGCAAAGCACAAGTGCAGGAGTAAACCTGTGGTCCATGCACACCTGCACAATGCTTACAGGGGTGGAAAAAAACCCCAGCGTGCCCCAAGCCAGGTTGCTGGATGCAGGTGAGCTGTCGTGCACCCCTCGCTGCCATGCACCCCTCGCTGCCGTGCATCCCTTGCGGCCCACCCAGCCTCTGCAGGGTCCTTTCCCCGTGCCAGCGGGAGAGCAGCCCGGCCGGGGATGAGCCCAGCATCACAGCAGGCTCTCCACATCCACCTCGCGCTGTCTCCAAAAAGCCTGATGCTAGCTAAGAGCAAACCAGCTCTCACCTGCCACCGTGCCCTTGTTACTAGATGAGGGCACTGTTCACAAAGAGAAGTGCTGGCAAAGACCAAAATCTTTATTTCTTTTCCAAGGGACTAATTGCAAGGCTGGCTGAAAGGAATTACTTAGAGATGAGCTGACATTTCCCTTGGTGTTCCTCGTCCAGCATATGTGGGCATGGAGCAGGGTGGGAAACGACGTGATGCCTGCCCTGCACCAGGCAAAAGCTTCCCATCACATGTAACATGGTCCCTAATCCAAAATCCCCCTGCAAAGCTTCATTCCCTCTCTGATGAGACCTGGGACAGGCAGGAGCATCCATGCCAGGAGGGCTGGCAGGGACTGGGGTCACCCTCCCAGAGTCCCAGCGTGGGGGTGATCGGAGCAAAGGGTCTCCCTGCGTCCCTGTGCCACAGCCACAGCCCCAGGCAACGTCAGGGGCAGTGGGAGCCCTGGGAAATGTTGGGATTTTAGCCGCTAGAGGGAGGTGCGGGAGGTCGGATGCCGGTTGAGATGGTGCACAAAGCTCCAGCACTGTGCAACGGGTCCCAGATCCAGACACGGGCACAGATTCCTCATCCTGGCAAGGTGATGCCTGCACATAACCCTGGGTTTGGACCCATCCCAGGACCCATCCTGCTCCAGCCATGCACAGTGCCTGGCCCTGGCCAGGCTCTTTTCAAGCAGGAGCATGGTTTTGCCCATCAGAGCGATTTAAACCTTGGAAAAATGTCAGCCCTGGGTGCAGAGTGTAGGGAGAAGCCCCCCGAGATGTTTCTGAGGGGGAATAAATACCAAGTCCTCAAACTCCCTTTTGCAGTACTTTCATTCCTGGAGAAGCTGTTTCCACGCTGTGACCTTCAGGGTGGCTACTCCACCCCGCCAGCCCCCACCACTGATGGAAACTCCAACCCTGCCACCTTTCCTCCAACCCCTGTGCCACCCCTGCTGAAAACATGGGCTTCTGCTGGTGCTGGGGCAGCATTTGGGGTGCTCCCAGCTCCGTGTCCTCCACATAAACTGCTCCTCCAGTAGTCAAAATCTCCGGAGCTTTATCTGCCAGGCTGGGGCTGCCACCTGCAGACCATCACTCCAAATCCTGCCCTGTTTGCTAACGCAAAGCTCGGAGGGGGACCACTCCCAGCCTGCCCACTTTTGGGAGATGCTGAAACACAGCGACACCCGGCCAGCACCGCGCTTTGCTGTTTCTGGTAAGAGGATGGGCTTCCCCGCAGCCCCGCTCCCCTTCACTCTTGCGTCTGCTTCACCAGCCCAGCTTTCCCCGCTGGGAAGCCTTCCTGCCTTCCGATGGAAACCCGCCAGAGCCAGCGGCGGATGCTGCCTGGCTGCTGGCCCAGCGTGACCGGCCGGGGAGGCTCCGTCCTGGGGGGAAAGGATGCGGCCATTCCTGTAAGCCGCCCGTGACGCCTCGTGCAGAGGTAGTGGGAGGGGGGCTCGGCTGGAACTTGCCCAGATGCAAATGCCTTTGGAGGAGTGACTCAGCCCTGTGGTTTTCCTCCCTTCCCCACCAGCAGATTTGGTTGCCAAATTGTTTCAGGGCTGCTGGCAGGCAGGGCTGTGCTGGCAGTGGGGCGAGGGGGCACCCCGGCCTCTCCGTGCCCCTCTCTTCCCAGCCCTCCTCCATCTCCCGGGCTCCTCCAGCACCAACCATCCATTTTGCTCCCTCTGCAAAGCTATGTGGGGATGGAGGCTGGCTGCCGGCATCTGTGGACCGGGGCTGGAGGGGAAACAGGAACCTTGAGGGGAAAAACAACCCAAGAAACTCCCTTCCCCCCCAGCCACGCTTCCTCTGGGGCTGCCAGTACGGAGGGGACTGGTTTGTGCTGCCGCAGCACACAGCGGGGAGCTGCGTGGGGTACGTGCTGCCTTCAGCATCTCTTTGGGGGCAGAATGAGTAGGTCCAGAGCGGTAAATGCTATCTCTGGCAGTTGCACCAGCTGAACGCCTATGCGTGTCCCCCGCTCATTTCCATTTCTCCCCTGTCCTGGTAATTTAGGAAATCTCACCCAATTTCTATCCATCTGGCCATAGGGCAGGAGGTCTCAAAGGATGCGAAAACCTGACATGGGATAAAAATAGCCAGGCAGGTGGAGAGGGAGCCTGAGCTCAGAGAGATGCAGCCTGAGCGAAACCCTGGCTGCGTACGGAAAGCTCTGCAGGGGAGGGAGGCAGAGCGAGTCTCCCTGGCAGGAAAATACCCACTGCTGGCCGTGCCTGCGCAGGGGGAGGCTTTTTGCAAGACGTCACTGATGGTTATAACCACAGCTGAGCTCCTCTGCAGCTGTGCAAGTGCTCAGTGCAGGGCTTGGTGGGCAGGAGCCCTTCGCACCAGTGTGTGTGGGGTTGCCGCCTGTCCCGCCACCCCAGCACTGAAGCCACTGGTGCGGCCCCTCAAACCCGGATTTGAGGGGTCAGGCTCCGTGGACAAGCCAAAGCCACTTGGCTCTTTCATCAAGAGCATCTCTGGCCTCGTGCTGTCACGGTTTCACAGAGGAAAAAGCACCTGCTGAGGCCAAACTGCCCCAACCACCACATCTTTCATCCGAAAGATATGTTTTCCCCCACGTATTACATTTTTTAGTGGAGGATTCGGGGCTTGCAGGCAGTTTGCTGGCTTAGAGGAGAGAGAAAAGAAGCACAAGAGCCAGACACTAAATCACACAAAGCCCAGCGTTTGTTGGTTTAGGTCTGGAGATGGACTGAGCCTCAACTAATGCTGAAGTGTGGGATTAGCTCTGTATTAGACCCCTGGGAGTCTACGCTGGAGAGAAACTTTGCCTGGGGAGGGGTGGTTGGTGCTGTCTGGGCATAAGCCTGGGTCTGGGCTCTCCTTTGGGCTTCTCTAGTGTCTACTAAAGGGCTGAGCAGCCACTGTCGACTCACAGCACCTCCAGCCACAGCCTCTCTGCTGTGCACAGCCTGGGGCTGCATCCCAGAGCAGCCTCCCGGGAAGGGACCGGATCTCTGTGCAGGAAGGGACTGCATCTTAGCTGGCGGTGGAGCTGGGGAAACCCTTGTCCCCCTCCAGCCCCAGAGGCTGTAGCTGGCCACTGGGACAGCCCCACAGGCTCCAGCCGTTTCACCCATCCCCTTTCCAGGTGTCCTCCCTGGAGCAGTGGACAGCTGCATCAGCTTTTGTCCAAAACCACGCAGCACTGCAGGCTCAGGCACTCAGAAAGCACCATCAGCCCTATCCTTAAGGCCATTTGCTGCTTTGAGCAGTAACACTGCGAGGTATTTTAATTGCCGGCTAATTTCTGAGCCCTAAAATACACCTTGGTCCAGCTGGCTAGCTTTCTCTGCAGTTGCAGGAGCTCAAAGGTGGTGGTTTTTTAACTGGTGTTTTCTTGGATGGGCAGGAAAATCCAGCTGCCATCTCTTCCTCTGCCCCATCCCTAGAGTTGCAAGGTGGATTTTCTTCCCCCATGGTGAAGCCCCAGCCCTGCGGAGGGCTGACCTCCTGCCTCCCATGGCACCCCCTAAGGGTGAACCCCTCATGCCTGCCCGCATTCCCGGCCCACTGAGGCTGCAGGAAGCTCCCACTTCCCCCCATAAATGCCGAGCAGCTGCGCTTCCGCAAGGAGCAGGGCCAGGCTGCTCCTCACTTGCGCCCACTGCCCTTGGCTGGAGGGAAAAGCAAAGGGAATCTGGAGAAATGGGGACCAGGGATGGCACCAGGTCTCATCTGCTCTAATGTTACAGGGAAGGGATGGGTCCCACGCTCCAGGCTCTGCTCCGGTTCACCCACCTCTGCCCAGGAGACCCACAAACACTGGGAGCTGGGTGGTCACCCCAGCTCCAAGCACACTCTTCCTCCCCTCTCCCCTTCCTCCCATGACCTGCACGGTGGGAGCTGGCAAAGCTGTGCACCCCCTTCCTCCCACCCGCACAGGGTCAGAGCTGCCCAGCTGCCTTGCTCACAGCCCGTCGCCCTGGCATCAGGCCTGCAGTGGTGTCCCTCTACCCCCAATTGTGCCTCTCTCCTGCCTGCTTCTCCCCACATTCCCTGGTGGTGTTCCCACTCAGGAGGGCACCAGACCCTTCCCGGCAGAGGCGTGCAGAGCAAGGCTGGCCGGGGCATGCGGGTCAGTGGGGGACAGTGCGAAGCAGTGGCTGGGGACAGCTGCAGTACTGGGAAGGGGGAAAACCCTTCTGAGAGCAAGTCTCATCCCACGGAAGGCATCAGGAGCAGCGGTCAGGGAGCGGGGATATCTGAGGGATATCCAGCCCCAGCAAGGAGGAGTAAGGCAGCCAGCACCAGGGAGGGATGTGGGCAGACCCTGTCCCCAACAGGGACATCAGTGGCACAGCCCCAATGCTGTGGGAAGGCCTGAGGAGCCAGCTGAGGCAGCAGCTAGCAAGGAAGGAGCAGGGAGACCCCCAGCCCTCCATCCTGGGACTGGGAGCTGCAGTGGGGAGGGAGCGGTGGATGCTCCTCAGCCGGGTCATGCCCGGGTGGCACCTGCTGCGGGCGGGAGGGCAGCCCAGCCTTGAGAAACAGGAGAAATTTCAGCTCTCTGATTCACATGCCAATGTTCCCGTCTGGCCCCGCCGTGACGGAGACACGGGGCAGAGACCGGCGGCCACACAAAGCTGGGGCATGCAGCCAAGCCCACGCCTGGCCACCCGAAAATACACCCCAAGACCCTGGGTTGGTGATGCCAGCTGTCTTTAGGGGCTTGCATGGGTAAATCTGTTCCTCCAGCTCCGTCACCTCCGCGGTGCAGCCTTCCAGGTGCTTCCTGTCCCCGAAACACATGGCAGCCCCCAAAAGACAAAACCACCCTGTGAAGGTTATCTAAGCCCACGGGGTGGCTGTCAAGCCCAGGCGGGGCGGTGCAGGCAGACAGGCATGCTGAGGCATCTCGCCACCCCCATATCACTTTATTTGCCCATTTTATTTACCGATTTGTTCGCCGTGGCATGGGAGGAGCAGCAGGGCTCGCCCCGCCATCAGCTCAGCGCCGCAGCCTGCGCCGGGGGCCCCAGACTCTTGTTTCCAAACTGCTGTCGGAGGGGGAACCCCGGGGGACCTGACGTCATTTCTGAGCAAAAACAATGGTCGGGCGTTCGGCGGCACTGGGGGGAAAGGACAGGAAGAAGATGGTGGCAAACAGGACCTTCCAGAAAAGGAATCCCACTGGGCTCCACCAGAGCTGGCTGTAACCAGCAGGGACTACTTGCCTGGTCATAATGTCCCTGGAGACATCATCTATTGATGTCCCAGGGAAGGGCAACCAGCTCCCTGCGGAGCCAACGGGTATGATTGAACACTGGCCAGCACATTGCCAGGCCCACGGCAGCGCCGGCTGCTGGCGGGGCGCTGCAGGCTGAGGACAGACACTGCTCGCCACAGGTGCCAGGAATACGGGGGTGACCCCAGCCCTGCCGCTGGCACCGCTTGCAGAGGCACTGCCTTAAAGGAGGAGGTGGCTGGGCTTTGGCAGGGTGAGCCCAGGATCTGTCTGAGTCCCGGGTGGGAGGGCGCTTTCATTCCCAAAGCGGGAGGCTGAGCCATGGGGCAGCCACCCTTCAGCTTGCGCCAGGAAGGAAGCACTCAGGCACCCCTTCCGCTCAGCTGGGGAGGAAAATTCCCCCAACCCGGGACAGTCATGGGGTGCTGGGCAGCCCAGCATGAGCACAGGCTGCTCCCAGGCCATGCCACCTCTTCCTGGGAAAGCAGCCCCCTCTCCCGCATCCGCCCCTTCCCGGGAAGCAGAGGCTACTGGGGGCCACGGCCCTGGCACGGGGATGCCGGTCGCTCCCTCCCACGGCTTCCCCTTTTCTCAGAAAGCCTGGAAACCAAAGGTGAAAGAAGTGGGTGGAAACTCTGCACGCTGCCGTCCAGGAAGAGAAGTGAGTAACTCGGCTGCAATATTTAACAGTGCCTCCGGCTCCGCCGATCACAGACCCGCCTCGACGGGAGCCGGAGCTGCCGGGTGAGTGCCGGGGTCACGTCGCCGTTACAGGAGGGTCTGCATGGGAGCGGGGGGAGCTGGTGTGGCCAGGTGCGGGGTGATTTCATGGCTGTGGGGTGATTTCTTGGCTGTGGCTCTCCCTGTGGAGCCACAGCCGGGTGCTGAGTGCGGAGGGCGGCTCTCATCGCACCGAGCAGCCAGGATGCGGTGACGTCTCGCGGCCGATGGCGACGTGCTCACTCCCGGCTGTGGGAAGCGGGAGAGGAGGTGCCAGACCCCATGTGTGGGGCATGAGCATCTTCACTTTTATCCCTGGCTTTTTTGGTAACCTGCAAAGCCGGACCCATTCTGCTAATGTTTTAAAGGGGGCAGGGCGGGTAGGAGGTATGTAACTATTCCTGCAAAATTCCCAGGAAGACAAAGTGAAACCCCCTGGATTAACGCCCCAGCCACCATGTCAGCATGGCACCGGTGGCTGTGCAGCACCCACGTGACACCACTGCTTGGCACCGGGCATGTCCTGGCTAATCAGTAACTCCTGGGCTAATTAGCTGGTGACACCAAAGGGAGGGTGCTGCTGCTTTTTTTAACGTGTAGAGCAATAAATCATTAACTGCTGAGCAGTGGTGGGACCTGGGGTGTCCTGGCAAGGCAGCCACATCCTCTACTGGAGCAGCCAGTCGTGCTTCACCTCCCCTGGGAGCGAGGGAGAGGGGAGCCCTCCAGCCTGCCCCATGTCCCCCATGGGAGAGAAGGAGGCTGAAAGACAGGAAGGGCTAAATGTGACCGGCAGCTCAGGGCTGAATTGGTGCAGTGCTGACCTCCGGGTGGCAGGGATGTTCATGCGTGAGCATCTGCTTCGCCGTATGCTCCCATCACCTCCCCACACCGCTCCCTGTCGGGAAATGTGCTCGCACGGCCGTCTCTGCCGTGCTCCGGGGATATTTCGTCTTTGCTGGTAGTATTGCCCCTACTCGTGACAGAGAAAGGAAACGGTGTTTGCATGGAAGGCAAAGAGTACCTCACACAGCCTCACGGAGGGGTGGGCACACAGGGCTGGGGGGATGCCTCCCTGCAGTGGCTCTCGTGGCACCCTGACGCACCCATGGGTCCCCTCCAGGCCCCAGCTGCCCCCAGCTCCTGGCTGATCACTGCTGCTCCGGGGCCTCGGAACGTCCTGCCCCAGGAGCCGGGGCTGTGAGGGGCTGTGGGTTAATTCAGTGCGATACAGAAAGCCCCACAGCAGCAGCGTCCCGCTGGGTACCCAGTTGCCTGGGGTGTCTCTCAACCCACCAGCATTTTTGGGCTGAGGTCAGGAGCCTCGAGGAGCTCTCAACTGTTTGGCACCTGTGCTGGAGCCTCCCTTTTCCCTGGTACCCACTCCTGGCCATGTCTGTCAGGTCTAGCAAGCCATTACCCTGCTGCTGGGATCAACATCAGGGTCTCAAATCCAGACCTCTCCCAGAGGCAGGACAAACCCGGGACAGCCAGCACCAGAGGGGGATGCGTACCAGAAGCGGCATGGGGACCCTGCATGCTCCAAGCCAGGCAGAGAGGAGGATTTAAGCAGTGGAGGGTGCCAAGGACTCCTGCCCCAGCGTCAGGGGAGGCAGATCGCCATGGGGCTACTAAGCCCCCAGCTGCACAGTAGGCAGTTGGGCTAATGCAATCCCCTCCCCAGGGCCGAGCTGGGACAATGGGCTCAGCACGTGCTGGTCACCCTGTAGCTCCACGCTGCATCCTGACACATCCTCAAGAAAATGTGGGGTTGAGCCAGGGCAAGGCACCTCCACGCCAACAAAATACCCAGCACCCACATGGCTCCCGCATCTCCGTTCATCCCTGCCCTCCCTGGTGTTACCCGGTGCCACGCTCCAGCGTGGACCAGGAGCCAAGGACACCCCAAAGACAGGGGGCCAAATCCAGCCCTGGCCCTGCCTGGCTGCTGGAATGCAGGGCAAAGCTGGAGACGGGAACACAAAGAAGCAAAGGCAGAGCCTGGAGGGGGAAACATGCTCAGCACATGGGAACCTGCATGAGCATCCCAAAAACAATTTGGAAGCACCAGCTCCCACAAGAAGGGACAGGTCTGGAAGCAGGAGGTGGGGTAGAGCTGTCCCTTTGCCCACTGTGCAGGGGCAGGAGCCCGACGCTGCTGGAGGGGGGTCACAGCCTCCTGCACCCCATGGCTCCTGCAGCGCCATGCCCTGGGGAGAGCCCAAGTCGCTCCCTGCTGCCAGGGCCCCTGGGTCCCAGGAGTGCTGTGGACGCCATGTCGTGGGGACGTTGCTTGCAGGAACAGCCAGGAGTGAGAGAAAAGACTTGGAGCTTGTCTGAGTTTGCATTTGGACCCCTCCTTTCCCAGCTCGGCCCCTATCTCCAGTGCCTTTTGGCGATGGGATGCCCCAGCCCTGGCATCCATGGTTAGGACACTGAAAGTAGTTTGCTGGAGTTGTCCCTGCCCCATCCTGGCGAGGGCAGGGGCACAGGGCATGGCGGGACACATGCCAGGCAGCTGCTGAGCTGTCCCACGCAGCCCCAGCACCCATGTCACCTCCCTGGTGCCACAGAGCGACGGAAGCACCATCAGGGAGGGCTTGTCTCCCCCTTCCTGCTCCCCTGCCTGTCTGCTTGAAACCCTTCCCCCTTATTTGCAAACCCGCCACATGGTGGAAGATGGGGAGGAAGGCTTCTCCCTCGCCTCCACGTTTCGGTTCCCAAAAGCAGTGGTTGCCCAAAGCAGCCGAGGGCTGAAGGCAGGTGGCCAGCACTTTGAAGAGCAGTGATCCTTCAAACCTTTCAGGTGAAGGAGAGTTTTACAGCTTAAAAAACGCAGCTCAAAGGGTTTCCACGTGTTTAAATAGCCAGGGACCACAGGGCGACCACCCCACAGCACTGGCTGGCCAAGGAGCAGCCCCGAAGCACCCCATCTCTACCAGCCACCTCAGGCTGGCAGCCCACTCGTCCAGCCACAGCGTCTCCGGCAGGCTGCCTTCTGCCCTGCTGCCCCATGCCGGTGCCTGCCTGCAGAGCAGGAGCAAGAGGAGGGAGATCACCCCACTTCTCTGAGCTCAGGGGACTCATGGCTGTTGAAACCTCTCCGCCACACCGCAGCAATCTGAAAAACAGCACCATGCACAGCCGGGTCCCTGAGCAGCCTCTTCCACCCCAATGCTGACGCTGGGACGCACCCGACCACCCACTCCAGGGTGGGGGGACCCTGGTGTATGGCTCTGCTTTACTCCACCTTCCTCCGCTGCTGCCCCTCCAGACCCAACCCAGGCAGCCCCCACCGACCTGGGACCCCATGGCTTTTGCAACAGGGTTTGGCTCCTTCAAGACAGTCTTCCCCCGGGTGGCAGGAACTGGCTGAGCTCCTTCAGGTTCCCCGTGCTGTCACCCCATTCCACAGCAGGCACACGACAAAACCTCCCCTGGAGCAGGGGTGTCACCACACAGGGAGGCATCCAGCAAGCCAGACAGCAGGTTCACACTGCCCCAGCTGAACTTGGATTCCCGGTGGATGGATTAAAGTAGAGCCCCAGTTGAGCAATCATGGAGTTAGCTCCTCTGCCAACAGTTGCTTGGTGCTTCCCCCATCGAAAGCTTTGCCCGTGCTCCAAAGCGTTTGTGTCATTTCCCATCTCTTCTGCTGATCCGTCAGACCCGAGGGCTCCCCTCCTGCGCTGTCGGCATGCAGGCAAAGGGCCGTAACCCTCTCCCAGTGGCTACTCCTGCCCGAGTCACCCTGAGCTGCTGTCATCACAACTGTGCCAAACTATTGCTGAGCCAAAAAAAAAAAGCCTCTCCCTGCCTTCCAGCTATCAGCTCAGTGCCTAGGTTTGAAAATGAACACCTGCTGCTGAGGAGTGAGGCTGCCCAAATCTCCCGGCAGCATCAGCATCTCCACAGCTGCTCATGGGGGTCCCCACGTGCCCCCCGAGCCTGCTTCTCCATGCATGTGAGCTTTGCAGCCCAGACTGGAGGGTGAGGGCAGCAAAGGGCGTGTGTGTAGTTGTGGGATGCACCAGCAAATCCCAGCTTGGCCCAGACCGAGTGGATCCCTCCCTGGATCTGCTCTCTGGGCTGCCTGGGAAAGGCCTTTCACTGCTTCATTTTAAGCTGCAGTATTACCTTCCATCCCTTCCCAGTCCCAAACAGGTGGGCTCCCCTGCCTCGCGGTCCACCTGCAGTACCACCAGCTGCACAAACCATTCCCATCCATCAGCAGGTATCTCCCAGTTCCACAGGTTCCTGCAAGCGCTGGTTTTTGAGGAGAGGGCTGGTGCTCAGGAGCACTGGGCTGCTCCCACAGCACTGAGCGTACCCCACCACAGCTTGTGCTGCACACACAGAGCCAGAGCATTTTAGAGTGAGGGATGCGTTGCCACCCACACACAGGGCAACTACAAAGGTGGGATTCCCGATGCACCTGCAAATACCAGCCCCATCTGGGGGAAATGGTGCTTCTCTTAGATCTCCAGCAGGTTCACAGAGCTCAGGGCTGACCCAAAGCTTTGCAGCAGCTCCAAACGACAGGATAACACGTAGAAGCAACAGAAAAAAAAATAGCAGCCAACTTGAGCTAAGTTTCCAAAGAAAGCCACAGCTGTGCGTGCTGCTTCTGGAGTGAGAGGCAGAGGTGCCAGAGTCCTGTCCTCACAGCAGTTCCCCGTTTGCAGAAATCTGTGTCCACTCAGTGCCTGCACTGTGTCAGTGACATCATGAGCTCTTTTGCTATTTTTTCCCCGCTTTGCAGATGGAGATGCAGCTGGCTGGGGCCAGGGGAAGCCGACGCACTGGCTGCTTGGCTCTGAGAACTGAATTCCATAGGCGTTAAAGTCTCCAGAAATGCCCTATGGATTCAGTTCTGCAGCTGGGCAGCAAATAAGCCTCAAACCTTCAAGGAGCACGGCTGTGAGCTGTTCCTGCAAGGAATGTGAAAACCTTTGCTCCCACACAGAGACCAGGGTAGGGACGGAGGTGAGTTACGGCCGCCACAATCCCTCTGCGTTCAGAGCCGCTCGAGGCAGTGGCTGTTTGCGACAGGCTTCCCCTCAAGGTGTGTGGGGGGAACCCAACTACAAAATGTTTTCTTCTGTCTGGAAGCAAAATGGCACTTGAGAAAATAAATACATTGCTGCCTCCTGATGTAGTGCATACAATTGTAAACCTCTGCTAAAAATACACATTGTCAGAACAACAGCCTGGGTGTGCCCAGCAATCTCCTGTTCAGAGTCCAGGCAGCAAAACCAAACAAACCCTTGGAGAAGATAAACAGGCCAGGCAAAGTTAAGGGTTACACTCGCTCTCTCTTTGCCAGCCCTGGAGATGTCCCCAGCAGGGACAGGTATTTGGAGAAAGTTTTTGTGGGGGCAACAGGCTCTCTTCCCACCTATCCATCATATACCTCTGGGAGACCTTGGCTGCCTACCTTGAGTTTTGGGGACCTTTTCCATTATAACATGGTGCAAAACTGCCACCAGGAATATATTGGCTGGAGGAGTGGCATTTGGGATAAATTCTGTAAGTCCTGGTAATTTATGTAGCATCTGATCATCACCATAGGGGAAACCCCATGCTCCCCCAAACCTTGCCTAGAAGAGCTGGCTCATGCCTGCTCCAGGATCTCACCTAACACAGCTCCTTCACATGGAAGGCAGCGTCCAGCTCTGACAGCCCACCTGTGCCTTGCACCAGCTATGGAGGACGGGGAAAAAAACTGCTTCCAGCACCCCATCCGAGTGCTGCACTGCCCACACAAGGATCCAGTCCACAAACTTTGGGTTCACTGCCCACAGGATCAGCAGCTGCTGGAAGGACAGAGGAGCACAATGCCAGCACTGCAGCAAGGCTCCTGCAGGCACCTAACTGCACACCTCTACCTGTGCAGGATGCCCTGCTCAGCCAAGAAGTAAAAAGACAAGTATCTTAATTTTTCCCCCTACTGGATAACCAAGGGCCATCAGTCATTAGTGGAGGCCTTTTCTGGCACAGTCAGTAAGCCCCACAGCCACCACTCGCGACACAACCAAGGAGCATCAGCTTGGCCTGAGGTTTCTGCATCAGTTTTTCTGGTTCAGCCCTCTTGCGTGTTTATCTGGCAGCAGATTAACCCATTTCCAAGAAGCTGATTAGGGAAGGGGAAACCCAGATAGTTGCTGAGACATTCTGGCAATTGCTTAAACAAAAATTGTTGCATTAATTTAAAAAGAAAAAAAAATCCACTTGCTTTGATTTTATAGCCATTCAGAGCCACCAAGGGCCTCCAAGTTCACCCTTATGGGCTCTCTCCTTTGCCAGGCAGATGGGGAGCACCCAGTTCCCTCCAGCATTAGAAGGCCTTTCTCCCATGTGGCATATCAGAGGGGAGCTACAGGGGGACAGATTAGGTCCCCTTTTTCTCCTGTACACTGAGAAAGTTCCAGCTGGTACCCAAAGAGGAAGCTGTCAGGCAACAAACTGGGGCAAGGCAGGACACTGCTAAACAGAGTGAGCAGAATAACCCTCCAGGGCTGGGCAAGAGCAAGAAGTCAGAAGTCACCCCTCACTTGGCAAAAAGTTGTCAGATGAGCTTGCAAGTTGTTTACAGGACAGACTGCTGCCAGGTAAAAGCTAAAAAAACCAAACAAAACCCAAGAACCAGAAGTAAAAGCATTTGCGTTTTTTTCCTCCAATTGTTTATTTCTAATCATTTAAAAGTTACAGAAGTTTGCAAGCAAGTCAGACCCAGCCCCTCGCAACCCTCCAGGTTTCCAGCAAAACTATTTGAAGTCCACCCTTCCAAGAGACCAAGCTGCAGAAGTGCTGTGGTTCATAGAACTCCAGCAACCTCGCTGGAGAGCCAGCGCCTCCAACCAGAGGCGACTCAGACCCAGAGCAGGGTCTCAAACAGCTGTTTCAAAAAGGATGTGTGGCCAGAACTGAGCACCAGGTTACTTAGTGTAAGAGGATGGGGACACCAGGATCTTCTGCCAGCGTGCAGGGAAGTGCTGCTACAGGCATCACATGGTGATTAAGCACAACGGTACGGTCATAAGTAGCAGTGACAAGATACACAGACAATTGCGCTTTACAGTGTTCAAGAGCCCCTCTCTCTTCTGGGACCTGCACTGCCCCCAGCCTGGAGGAAATCCTGCTTTGTTCTCCTTAACTGAGTGCTGGGAAGGGAGCCAGCTTCCAGGACCTTCCCTTGGACAGAGTAGAAAGAGGCCCATCTTCTAATCAAGGGCTGCTGTCTGGAAATCCCCCCACCTGACTGTGACCACTCAACCAACCCAGTGAAAAGCAAGCATTCGTTTCAAAACCAGGACCAAAGAGCTAATCCAACAGAAGTGCCACGTGGTTTCTTCACAGAATGGACATCGTGCATCAAACAGGGTAAAGCTGCTGTAAGCTTGTGGAGGATGGGCAGCAGTTAAAAGCCAAAGGGAGTGGTAGCATCCATTGCTTGTGCTACTTGCCAGCTGCACCAAGAACAGCTGCCAACTGGCTCTCACAAGGTCTCTGGAGCATCTGTCCTTCAAGTAACTGATGACATCAACGTCTTAATTTCTTTTTCTTCTTACGGTTCCGGTCCTCACTGCTGTCATCTGCCTCGCTGGCACTGGGGGTCATAGACTGCTGGATGACTTTTTTTTCCACTGCATATTCCTGCTCTCCTACCTGGGGGTCTCCCTTGACCAAGAACTCCCCTTTCCGGTAGGTTATGGAGACGTTAGTCCGTGGATAGGTGCCATAAACCCTCCGGAGATCATCCTTCACAAATTCTGGGAGGTCTTTCTTTGGTCCAAACACCTTTGCAAGCTTCCCCCATTGAAGCTCTCCTCTCATTGTGAAGCCTTCTGGCCAGGTGTCTCGATACTGATCAGACCTCTGGTAGGCAGCATAGGGATTGTAGTTTGCGTAGGGATTGTAGAGAGGGATGGGGACCAGAGGAGGGAAGTGCCAGGTGTAGTATGGGTGGTAGTAGGGATTGGAGGCACTGTAGAGATGATGAAAATCCACCTGACCTCCCACATAGTCAGGGTAGCCACTCCGGTCCACCACAAAGGTGATGGGTCGACTGTAGAAGTTGGGCACGTGGATGGGAGGGAACATCAGAGAGCCGGTCATGCCTTCTGCTCTCCCAGTCCGCAGTGGTGGGTAGGTGTAGGCAGAAGGTGGGATCACAGTTGGGCAATATTCCCGTGGCACAAAGCCAGACTGGTACATGGTCCAGCAGCTGGGGTTTTTACACAGGGGACATTTCTCCAGAGCCGTTGCAGAGTCTCAAAAGCTGTGAGAACAGGAGGGGAAGAGAAACAATTTTTACATTGGTTATATACATTCCAGAACCAGGGTGAATAAGGACATACACCTAGCACAGTAAACACCCCAACTAATTAATAGAAGGAGGTCCCTGCATCTGCACCTTGCAGATGCAGTAACACACCAAGAACAAGCAGAGCTGCACTGCCAGCGACTGCCTGCTAGGTGCTCAGCAACACTCATCTTCTAACCCAGCCAAACCTCAGAGTTACAAGGATGGGAACAAGCTGGCACAAAAACCACCGAGGGCAGAAGGTATGGCCTCACATCCTCGTGACATGGTTTTGCACAGCTGGGAAGCAGCAAGACAGACTGCAAGAAGCTGGAGACCCTCAAGCAGCCATAAAAATGGGGAAGGCAAGCACAAATGAAAGAAGTCCAAAAATAAAGAAAGCAGGCAAAGAGAGGAAAGAGGACACAGCCCAGCCCAGCCCGGCCACAGTCATTTCAGCCGCCATCCAGCCTAGACGTGGAGATCTTAAATAAAAATCTTCAACTGTCCTTGACTCTCTCTCCCCATCCTCCCAAAGCCCTGCTTCTATTTTGATAAGCAAACAAGAGCTATGCCTACTATTTGTTTCTAGAGCAAAATTCAGGTGCGTTTACATTTCCTCTGACAAGTTGTCCTGTAAAGGCATCTCGTTTTGGTCTCGCTAGTTATTGGTCACATTTCAGGGTGCATTTACCTTGAGCAACTCTGACCCGCAGCCAAATTTGTTCCTAGCCGGCCCTCACCGGATGATGATGACGATCCAAGCACCCTCCAGGGCATTAAGCAATGTCCTCCCATGACTCATTGTACTCTCCCCCAAGGGCAGGAAATAAAGCTGCACATAGCATGGGGTTTTTAAGAAGTTTGCTACCAGAGACAGGAAAAGACTACGCACAGAACTAAAGGCAGCAAGGCTTTTTTCCCCCATGGAGTTCAGATCCCGTAGGCTCTTTTTGCTTCAGCCTTAACTACAGAGTTGCCTCTCACACAGGTGTTGACCAAGAAGGTAAGATGGAACTCATCCCTCAGCCCAGTGCTTTCCTCCAGCCTAACAGGAAATTTGGCAGTCCCCTCAGAGCCTGCATGCCACAAGTAGTACTGGGTACTACACAATGTAGGTTTGTTTGTTTTTTTGTTTTGTTTTGGGTTTTTTTTTTTCCAACTAGCACAAGTTGTTCCTGTCCCTTGAAGTTCTTAATCTGCACTAGCTCAAGCCTGCTTTTGCCATGGACGCAGAGCTACAAGCCTACCCCCTGCACAGGAGAACAAGACTACAGTATTTAGACAAGACCAGGCGGTACCTTTAAACAAGAGTTGTAGCCTAGGAGCCAAAGCCCATCATAACCAGCACCTCCTCAGATAGGAGGAAAGAAAAAAACAAACCGCAAAAGTTCAACCTACTTCATTAAAGCCCTTACAAAGAAAGGCTCAAACAGCTTCAAACCAAGTTAAGGAAGCTCAAACAGCTTTGCCTGAGGTCTCCCTAGCAGGTGTTGGGGAGGAGAGCAAACGCTGTGATGGTTCCTGCGTTTAGCCCAGCTTACAACAGAGCATAGCTCAGGCACTCACCAGGAAAGGATGGGGCTGCGTGCCCCTCTGTGCTTGAGGGCTCCTAATCATCTCTTCCCAAGTCTGCCTGACCATTCTGAAGAGGTTTAGAGCTAAGCCTCTGCAGCACAGAGCTGTTTGAGCACACTTTGTTAGACCTTATTGAAATGAGACTGTTAGTTCTAACACATTTGCCTAACTTAGAGCAACCACAAAAATCCAGAGGGCAGTATGTCAGTGGCAGCACAAGGTGGGTAAACAGAATAAACGGTCTCTTCTTAAAAAACAGTCTCAGTGCCTCTTTTAATCCAGTTCAACCCTGCATGCCTACTGAGATCCATAGGATCATTTCCATAGATTCATCATCTACAGAGAGACCACATAGCTACTGCACCCATTGAGTGAAACAAAGCAAGCCCAGCTTACCCCTCCTGCTGGGCCACAGCGCGCTGCTTCACGCCAGTTTGGAACAGCCTTGGGGAAGCTGTTCTCATCTACCTGATGACCAGCTTTTGCTCAAAAAAAAAAAAACCAACCAAAACACCCACAACCAACCCACAAATGTTCCATCTACCATCTGCTGCAGCACTCTGCATTTTGGCTGGCATGTGGGCCTTCCCAGCAGCTGGGGGAGAAGGCAGCCTGAGCACAGCTACTAATCGCTTTGATATCGCACTGGAAAATGATAAGGGGAACAAGCAGGTGGTCAGCCAGGCAGGATGGCCCACAAGAGGAAGCAAACTGAAGAGATAAGAGGGGCAAGAGACGAGGATTAAGCAGGGCTGGGAGCGCTCCAGGGCAGCATTGTCACATGCCCGAGCACAGAAGTGAAGACATTTCCCTGGAAGCAGATCACCCAGGAGGAGGGTGTTGACAGCCAACACAGTGTAGACAATACTTTACAGCCCCAGAGGAAGTTTGCAAACCCGTCAGGGCAAGCCTTGGCTCCGCGGCAGGGGCTGTTGCTGGCTTCACGTTTCCTGGGCTCCACCACACATCCGCCTGGCTCTGTCCTGCCCCTGCCCGCTCCCCAGCACGGAGCTTTCCCCCTGCGCCTGAGCATCACCACTCTCAGGATTGCCCCAACACAAGCTTACCTTCACAAGCACCTGCTTACCAAATCCCAGCTCCCAGCTGGCAGGGCACGGCACAGCAGTGCTCCGAATCATTAGGTGCACTGCAGCAAGGTTTCAGTATGCAGGAGGCAATAAGGCTCCTGCCCTGCCCCGCTGGGGCTGCAGCCTTGTGCTCCCAGGGGATGCCAACATTGTTTACCCCACCATTACACCAGTGTGTGTTGTCCACGTCGACCTTCAGCCTGCTCCAGTGTCCAGAGGCTCGTTTTGGGAGACCACAGGTGGAGCAAAGCCCTGCTAGACTCCGCAGAGCTGAGTGAGGGTATGACTATCCGTACAGGAGAAGAGAGGGCTTTGAGAGCACCAGTACGAGCTTGCCCAACCCTGTCTCCTGCTCACTGGGAAGTGAGAGCAGGCTGAGTTCCAGGGAAAACAGGGTTTGCCAGGAGGGTGATCTTCTGTTAGGATATTTGATGGCCAAGAGGCATCAAAAGCCAGATGCTTCAGAAAACCAACCGCCAAACACCAATATTATCTATGCCTCGGAAAAAAAATAAAATCACTGCATCCATTGCCTGGCACCTGGATGTCCTGAGCAGGACAGCATGAAACAGTCCTTAAAGCTTTAGCTGAGCTCTGCCAAATGCCTCTCTGGTGCTGAGAGCCACTGACAGCCACCAATATACACCAGCTCCTTGGTGGCACAGATGGAGAGGGCATGCAGGCAGGCACCACACTGTCTGTGTCTTTGGGTGAAGCCTCCCTGGCCAGGGCACTGTGGTTGCCAGCGGGGAGCAACAAGGGACCAACTCAGTAAGAAAGGCTATAGCAAGAGACAAGCCTCTCCCTTCAAGCCTTTCCAGCAATTTTGACTTTGCTGGAAATGGGTTCAACCCCATTTGGCTGGAGCTAAAACCCCATTTGGCTGGAGCTAAAACCCCATTTGGCTGGAGCTAAAACCCCATTTGGCTGGAGCTAAAACCCCATTTGGCTGGAGCTAAACAAGAAGCCAGAGGAAAAAAAAAAAAAAAAAAGGAGAGGATAGAAAACTCCCAAGAAGGTCACAGACAGATGAAGGAAGATTGTCCTCTCTGCATGGTGACAACATGATACTTCAGACTCTTCCCAGACTTGCCAGAGCTGACTTCTGCAATTTCCTTACCCACTGCCCAGGGCTCTCCTTCCTCACATGTCTTGGTGCAGATCGAGGAGACTGACACCACAGCTCCCAAAATACTTGATCTGCCAAGCAAAGCATGCTTCAGCGGCAGCTGACCCAGACAGAAATCTCAACCAAGACTATTCTTGCCTCATACCATTGCCCTGTGATCAGCTCCAAAAGGAAAAGAAAGGGGAGATCCCATTAAGTTACCTTTTCCTCTCCACTGTTCCAGCACCTACACTTTCAGACTCTTCTTTCTGGCTTTCTTCCTGCCCTCTTCTTCTCCCCACCCCACAAGAGCCACAGATCTATTGCCATTGCACTGTAGCAACTCCCAAGGGTACAAGGATGAATACTTCAAAAGCAACATTTTCCCCTCACCAAGGGGATGAAGAAGTCGTGAGTTATTTCCAGTTAGTCTCCTTATTTTGAGCAGACTCTGCAAAATTGCTGCCATCTGACAAAGGTTTGGCAAACCCCTCCTTGGGGAAAAAAAAAAAATAAGAAACCACAAACAAAAAACACAGGAAAAAAAAGCACAAACCACACACACCACACCAAAACTTCAAGGACTTTTCTGGAAGAGGTTAAAACCAAATCTACTCAAAACCTCAGGTTTGTCCTCCACAGCTCTGGTGTCAGAGTCCTACACACTTATCTGGCATACTAGTAGCTGGAGACAGTGTATGGGAGAAGATTACAACAAAGAAGTTTCTTATTTTTCTTTGTCACTTCCACCCCTACCTATTGGCAACATGAGACTGTGCTCCATTTGAGGTCTTTAAAGAAAGACTCGCCTAGCAGAAAACTCCCAAGTATTCCTTGCGAAGGTGGGAGAGCAGCACAGAAAGCCATGCAGTACAACACCATAGCTTTGCTCCTCCACCACCAGTACTGATCTGTAGGACAGAGCACGTGGTTGCCTTCCCAGAAGGGATGCTCTCTCTCACCCAGACATGCCTTGGCAGCAATACAGGACTTCAAGGGAAGTGCAATAGTTTTGTTACAATCTGTGTCCTTGCAGGCCTTGATTTTCACCTAGGGGAGCAGCTTCTCACACCAGTGCTGCTTAACCATGGAAGCAGTTTTGGATTTTGCACACACACCCTTCCCCTTTACCCAAAGGTAAAATGGCACCACAGATTTTTGCTGCACTCTCCAAGAGAAAAGCAAACCCATGCTGTCCCAGCAAAGCACTCCAAAGAATGCTAAAGACTTCCACAAGGGGTTACAACATCACGCCTAGTCCAGCAAGGTACCAGAAGGCAGCAGCTGATGAACAGCAGTACAAACCAGGGCTGCAGAGAACTGGTCTTGCCTCCTATTTGCCAGGCAAAGCCCTGCACAACCCGAGGGGAGGGTGGACTTCTTGGAAGAGACAAGCCCTCATAGCATCTAGAAAGGGAGAAAGATGTTGCGTGGTGGGCTGAGATGAAGTGGGGCCACCTCCATCCCTGTCCTGTGCACACACTGCACCCCTGTGGCCTCTCCAGCAGCACGGAGCACAGCCTGGACGAGGCTCTGGCAGCTCCCACACTTGGGTGGCACAGCCGGCCACCTCAGGAGGAGCTCTCTGCTTTGAGGCTTGCACCCCAAGCACCACCACAGTCACAGCTCTCTGCATGCTATTTGTTTTCAATAAAGCCACAGCGCATGTAGCAATAACCTGCTTCCTGCAGGCGTAGCCAGCACTGCGTACTGCGAGCTGGGCAGCTATTACACACCAGTGTCTCCTTACACCCATCCTCTCAGATATTGCTAGGTACAAAGTTTGGCAAGGCAGGAGAACACACAGCCTCTGCTCCTCAGAAGAGGGGTGAGGCTATTTGCCACGCTACCTTGCGCTGTCTAGTAGTACTATGTAAAGGAATATAACTGATACCGAAGGCAGCTTGAAAACAGCCCACAAGAAAAAAAACAAACCAAAACAGCAGCAACTTCGTAGAGAAGAGCAGGTACTTGGAATGAAACCTTAATGATTCCCCAAAGAACAGTAAAGCTACAATGTGGAAACGGTTTGAGAGAGATTAGAAGTGTGAAACATTGTCAGTAGAAAGAGGAGAAACCCACCAATCCAGATAGTTTTGTACATTTATAGTAAAAGGAGTTATTCTGGCAAGATCAAAGCAAGCAGCAGCACAGGGCAGCAGGCAGGTGGAGATGGCTGGGCCCCCCCAACTTGTCCCCAGGGCACAGAGCTGGTCAGAAGCAGCAGCTGAGGGGTGACACCCTCACCTTGGCAGCAGGATGAGCAGCCCAGGTTTCCAGACTGGACCAATTCCTTCACCTGCTCATCTCTGAACCTGTCTAACAAAAATTTAGCTTTGTGAGCCCAGCTGAGGAGCCTGGAGCAGCCCTGAGCAGCAGGGCACCAGGGGGCTGTAGGCTTTGTAGAGTACAAAAGAAGAAGAAGGGGGGGAAAAAAAAAAAAAAGGCAGTCCACAAGGTTTTTCAGCAAGGAAGAGGCATGATTATTCCTCTGGCACATTGAATGGTAGAACTGGCACTGGAGGAAGGACTGCAAGCAGCCTCATCACCTTCACTCCCCATACCACTCATGCAGTCCAAGGAACTTCCCCAGCAATGCTGGAGATCTTACCCTGCCTCCCCCCATGCCACAGCAGGGACCTTTCCATCAGGAAACTACTTCACTGTCCAAATTCTTACAGCTGCCCAAGCCAACTGAAAAGATAGCATCAGCACAGCAGATACTAGATCTCCTTTTGGGACAGACAGCCTAGAGGACCTCAGACACACCAACTCCCTTCCCATGGGGAGCAAGCTGCCACCCCGCCAAGCGGACATTCATGCAAAACATATTGCACTTGCTCCCCTCCAAGATACAGGCTCAGAACCACTCCCGGCTCTTGCACTAGGAACAATCCCTTCAGTTCACCAAGGGGAAGATTTAACTTCTGAAGCCAGAAGACCCTAGTCCTCACCCTGCTCCTCTGAACTCTGCTGTTACTAGTGCACCACAAAAAAAAAGAGCTCCAGCTGGCACTAGTAACTGCGGAAATAGCAGTTAATACGCATTACAGTCAGTTACCTCTTACATAGGCCCTTTGAAGGGGGAGTAGATCTGTTTCAGCTATTCAAAGCAGCATTCCCAGAAAGCATTGGCATCTATTTCTGAGGTCTGTGCAAAGTCCAGACTCTGTATGAGGTCAAAACACCAGGAAAAGCCCCAGTCATCACAGAGCAAGTCTTTACTTGACTCCAATGATCTCAAAGCCACCCCCTTGCATAACTCTGCTCAAATAGCAGTCAAAATGCAACTTGCCGCTGACAGATGTTTGGAGCAGCTACTCCTACTCTCACTGCCACTGCTGGGTAACACAGCAGGTCTGAAACAGCTGCGCTGCCAAGAATAAAACGTGGTGAGTGTTACCACAGGGTCACTGCATCAGCAGGCAGCGCTCTGGAAACCACCCCTGCCTGGTCCCACACTGATCTTGACACCACCAGCCCTTCAGCCTCTCCCTGGACACAGAAATCTGCTGCACCAAGGTCTAGATACACTCCAAGCATTCTCCCTTTCTTGGCATGTCCTCCTTACAGCATAGCCCAACTTCTGTGTCATTAAAGATCCCATCACCACCCATCTCATCTTCCTAACCACTGGTAACTATCACTACAGTAACCACTGTAGGCAACCTTTGCATCAGAGGTCTTCCTCAGCCGAGGTTCAAGTCTCTGTGCTCCGTGTCTCAGGATCCCAGTCAGCCCTATCAAAAGCCACCACCTTTTCCTGGTCTAAACCCTTTCCAAGATGCAGTTCTGTATCTAGACCCTACTTTTTTCTTTAATCAAGCATATTTTAACCTGTACTTCATAGTGTTCACAGTCCAAATGATCCCCTTCATGCTCAAACACAGAGTGCACAAACAGACCCCCCTCCTCCTCCTCTCACTCAAAAGTTCATCTGATATCCAGAATTTCCATCCACGCACTCTCTTCTTCAAAGAGATCTCAGTATCAGTTAACTCAAGCTTCCAAATTGGGAGAGCTCAGACAAGCCCCCAGCTGTCACTTCTTCCACCCAGCTGTTCCCCTCCAGATTGCAGTCTTGAGACAGACAACTCGGGAGACTAACTTTTATCAATCACACAAATAGATCAATTGAATAATCAATAACCTCATTAACACACCACAAATATCTCATGGTTATTGATATCATTTTGCGCACACCTACGAAGCTACTAGTCAAGTCTTATGAACCACACGTGACTGCTCCTGAGTTACAGGTGTGCCACCCTCCCCTCCCACACCACTTAGTGCTAGGGTGCAAGTCTATCCTTCTGTGCTCTGCCCTCCCACACCAAGTCTTTCCAACACAGACCTGATGGAGAGTTCAGCAAGTTGTCCAAGGAACATCACTGCAGTATCCCAGCGGGTTTGGGTCCTCAGGCTTCACTACCCTCTGCAGATGTCTCCTGCAGTCAGCTGAGCCCACCTTCCATCATCTTGTTTTATACCTTATTGCTGTTTCTCTCACTTCAGGATTTGCTTTTTTGCCATGCTCGTACCTCCCTTCCTCCAGCCAGTCTCCTCCCAAATAGACAATACACCCCTAATTACTTCTTCTCCATTGGTCTCAGTTTTGCTACACCCATAACCAAGTCTGGCATTTCTGATATCGTTACCTCAGCAATCTCAGCCTTACATGGTGTTAGCGATATGGTACAGGTGCCCTTGCGAGGTTCTACCCTGCAAGAGTTGCTTCAGACACCACTATAATTATCTGGCTCCTCCTGGTTATATATTGTTTACCTCACATACTCCAAGACAAATCATTCTACTTTAGCCTTGATCCCTCTGCCTAGCTCCAGTTACCTACAGACACTTTCTTATCTCGCACACAGGCAGCCTGCATAGCAGAACAAGATGTTTTGCACACTGTTTTTGCTTTCACAAAATCCTTCTCTCTCAGCTTCTTGATAACAAGTCTTTGCCCTTGAAGTGTTTTTGGGAGAGTCCCCTGGCATCCTGTGAAGGCCTTTAGCTGGTTACACAGCCTGGTTCTCCAGAGGGTCTTCATGCTCACGGTGGGTTTCCTCCAACTGTTGACACACATTGGCGGCCAACGTCACAGCAAGCCATTTACATTTTAACTGCTTGTGTTTTAAATACACTTGAATATCATTCTTGCGCATCCTGCATTGAGGGAGTATTGTTTAGAGGCAAGAAAGGCATAGCTTCTTATGCACTTGTACCAGATCTTCCCAGGGGATCAACACACCAAAAGGCAGGACAGGGCAGGAAACCTATTATCCAGACTTTGGGGTTGTGTTACACATCATCCCTTTAGTGTATAAAAATGTTTTCTGTTACAAGAGCAACACGCACTTTATTTCTAGCCTAAGTTCAAACATCAGAACTAGCATTACCCATGGGAATAGTGCTCTTATTGCATCCCTCAAGGCAAACAGCTGCAGTACCTGCTGATCTACGCTCTGTTATATGTTTGGTTTGTTTTTAAGAAGAATCCAACTACCCTCTGTTATGGTCTTTAGACAATAGGGAACATAACTCACAAATAACAGTATTGATTTTTTTTTTTTAACAGGAATCAAAAGGCAATCTTGTGTTTCCACAAACACAATCACTCAGAGAAGTCCTTCTATGTCATTTTCCCCAGACTAAAGTGTTTAAAGCTTATCATCGCACAACAATAACAATTTACATTAGTATCTTTCACAAGCAGAAGATGCTAGGAAAGTTACAGGCTATAGTGCTGGCATGAATCAATGCCACAATCAAGTTATGTTACTACATGTAGACTTGCATCTACTCGAGATAAGAGCAAATATCCTGGGGTGAAAAAGGCATTGCCTCCAGAAGGATTTAAGCATTTGCAGTTTCAAAAATCCAAGCAAAGTGCAGAAGACCTCAGGAGTACACTGCTACTACAAACATTTAAGCTACCGCTAGTATTGTTTTGCCATTGTTAACTAGTAAAACGTTGCAACATAGATGATTCTTTAGTCTTAAGCACAGAAAGGAGACAGACATTGGTTTGGAGTGTGTGTACTCACATACTGGAAAAACCCAGCCAAGATGACGCCTTCACTTAGCTGAGGAGCAAGAAACAGTAGGGTACACAGCCTGATCTTAAGAAAGCAGCTTGCTTTCCACAGTCTCTTTTCACTGACATACCTTAGAGAGCCAAGAGATGCACCGAGATACCACATCACACCTTGCTGAAGCTTTCCTGTAGTAACCAGGGCTACAATACCTGTCTGAACATGCCCATGTAGCTAAGGAAAGCAAGAGAAGCTCCTTCCTTCAGCTGTTACGTTACATGCCGAGACAGGGAGCTTTAAGCCCCATTACCTATAGACAAGGCTACTAAAACTAATGCAAGGTACATGTCTTAGCTACTAAGGTGCCTTACAGAAAAAAAGAAAAAAACCAAAACATTTCAAACATAAAAATTCAGGCATAGCAGAGGTAGATAACACAGCTAACAGAACAGCTAAAGTTAAGCATGTGAAGACAGAATAGAAAACTTCAAAAGTACTCACCAAAACTTCAGGCTTTTCCTCAGAGCAGAGACTATGAGCAACATGCGAATTGTAAATTTTGAAGTAGCAGAGCAAATATCATGAAAAAGAGCCCTCCATTGAACACTCCGGAAATAAATCCTACTTTTAATCTACTCTGCTCCCTCCCAAGCTTTTAATTCACACTCAGCTACAGGCAACTAAGCTGGTTTTGTACTCGCTGTTCACTCAGCAGGTTGTAATTAAGTAAGAAGCCGTGCAAATGGCTCCCATCAGCACTACCTTATTGCAAGCACCTGCGCTGTGGTGGTCCTTTAGAGGTACAAATCCCCACGAAGGCTTAAAAAGGGGGAGTGGGTCTGCAAGGTCAGCTCAGCACCACTGAGGGGTGCTGAGTACATGCCTTGGCTGCAGGTGAGCTCAAGGGCTGAAGCTCCATGCCTACAAATCACAGAAGGTTAAGGGTTGGAAGGGACCTCTGGAGATCATCTGGTCCAACCCCCCTGCCAGAGCAGGTCCACCTACAGCAGGTTGCACAGGATGGCGTCCAGGTGGGTTTGGAATGTCTCCAGAGTTGGAGACTCCACCACCTCCCTGGGCAGCCTGTTCCAGTGCTCTGCCACCCTCAAAGGAAAGAAGTTCCTCCTCATGTGAGATGGAACTTCCTATATTTGATTTTATACCCATTGCCCCTTGTCCTATCACTGGGTACCACTGAAAAAAAAATATAATCATGCTGTAATTCCAAAGCCTCTTGACTACAATTAATTTTCTGGCTTCTATGAGCCTATAAAAACAACCTGTTTAGGGAGCTGCTAGTAAGTCCAATACACAAAAGCATTGGGAAGTAATTGGATGCAAGGATACTTCTCTGAGTGTCACAATTAAGCTTCCGCCTCAGTTTTCCCTGGTGGAATGTGGGAGTATTTGGATGGGAGCAGCTCTTGTGGTGAGGGGTGGAAGACGATGCGTATGCTGACAACAGGAGTTGCTTCTTCGAGAGAAGGCACCAAGGAGAGATCTTAAATAATAAAGTCTCTACTTTGTGGAACGTGTGAACAAAACGTAAATGAATCTCGGGAGAGAAGTGTAAGCAGCTGATGACAGGCCCGAGAGAGGTGGGGCATTTGATGTGTTACTGGGAGGGCTACCTGCCCCGGAGCTCAGTGCTTTGTTACCACTTTCTCGCTTTGCAGCTTGGCACAACGTTCTTCTTGGGGGCTCCCTGGGAGCAGCTGGAGGTGTTGGGGGTGAAAAGGCACCCCGAGTGCAGCTGTGCTCACCAGGAGGCGCCCCGTGCTTCCCGGTGCCGGGGAGAGGGGTGGCAAGTCCCGGGGGGCGAGGCCGGGGGCCGCCGCGCCCTCACTGCCCGCCTCGCCACGGGCGGCAGGGACAGTGCCTGCCGCCATGACCTCACGCGAGATGGCGGCCGGCCGGCAGGGGGCGGCTTCACTTGCCAACACACAAGATGGCGCCGGGCCGGGGCGGGCGCTAGGCGCGCATGCGCGGAGGTGCGGCCCGGCGGCGGAACGGCGGGGGCAGCGCCGGTAACGGACGGAGGTAGGAGGCGCCGAGGGGGTGGCTGTGGGGTGAGGTGCCTGGTGGTCTGGGTTTGTCTCCCCGCCTGTAGCGGGGCCGGCCGGTCGCGGTGGGGGCTCTCCCCTTACCCGCGTTGGTAGAGCCCTGCGGTGTGGAAGGTGGCCGGTCCCCCGCGGGCCCCCTCCGCCCTGTCAGTGCCCCTGGGCGGGGGCCTCAGCCCGCCTGTGCCCCGCTCTGCAGCGGCCGGGCTCCTGCTCCCACCCCCTCGCAGCGTCCCGGCAAGGAGCGGCGACCCTGGCATTGGCCCACCCTGCCTGGCGGTGCGGAGCAGGGGCTTTGGCCACCATGTCTCTGTCACACCTTCCCCTCGCCTGGCAGCGTGACCCTCCGCGGCCGCGGAGCCTGAGTGGGAGCCCACCGCGCAACGATGGCTGGGCCCTTCCCCCGGCCGCTGCTCCCCCCTGCAGGGCTGCCGGGCCTCCCCTCAGCACGGGGGGACAGGGTGGCTGCGGGGCCCTGGCAGCAGCTCCGCTGCTCGGGCTCGTCCTCTCAATGGCTGAAGAAACGGCGTCCCCATCTCTGGCCTCGCTTCGCAGGCATTGCCTGGCTCTCCGTGTTCCTCTCTCGCAGGCGGGACCTTAGCTGCTGTAGTTGGTGACCTGCTGCCGTGGTTCTCAGGCCTAAACGCCACAGGCATCGCTGATGGCCTCGACTGCTGGGCTTTCGTTGGCCCTTCAGTTAGTGGCATGTGGCTGGTGGCCAAATTTGGGGCATTCGGGGGGGGTGACTGGGGCTTTGAAAGGTTTTTACGGGTGACAGCTCTCCCGGGCAAGATGATGGTGTAGCAGAAACTCCTAGACGCTGCTGCCTGGGTAGTGTTAAAAAGTGCTTCTCACTTTGTGCTTCCTATTGAGTCTTAAAAGAACAGGCTCGATCTGCGTATTCATCCCGTCTTCTTGCTTCTGTGGTTCCACACTTGGGAGTTACTTTCAAATTTGTAATTTGAGGCTGGAATTACCTGGCAGTGGTCCCCATAGCAGGGCTGTGAAGTCCACTGCAGGATTAGAGCTTGTGTTGACAGTAACAGCATGGGGAACTGGTTTTTAATGCCTCTAACATGCTTTCCTTACACTGTAAAAGAATGAATTGTTTAGAAAAGGGATGCAATGTGCTGTTAAGTTAAATGCCTTACCAGGTTCCAAGACTATGAGATCTACCCGATTACCTCTATTAACGAACCTTGTAATCTCATTATGGAATGAGATCTGATTTAACGAGATTGCTCTGCTGGAACACGGTTCCACAGAAACTACCAGCTGGTTCAAGGTGTTGGTTGTCCTCTGTGTGGCAGCTGTGTTTGCTGTATGAACTCTGCAGGAGTGACGGCAGCACCTGATGGAAGCACATGATTGCCTGTAATAAGAAGGGTGTTACCAGACATCTCATGACACGGAGGCATCTGTGACTGTTGAATTGGTAAACAGTACTGGCAAAAATGCCCTTATAGCCTCTTTGAAGTGGCACATTTCATTGCGTGACGCAGGTGGTATCAAGTTTTCAAAGGCTCCATTGCCTTCCTGTTCAGATAGCAGGCTGCTGGAGCCCTGCTGTTGGGGAATTCGTTAATGTTTCATGTAGGACTGTGTTTAGCGTTCTCTCGAGACTCTCTGTTAGCAAGTGGATTGTCTGAGGAAACATGGTGTTGGGATTTCAGAAGCAGTACGATGGAGAAACTTGGAGTCTTGGAGATACATCCACCTCTGAGAGAGTTCACGGGATCAAAGTTTGGTCAGAGGAGCCTTAATTTTGTGGAGTGTGTGTCTAGATAGGAGCTTTCCTGGGATAGGAACAGGATTTTGAGACTTTTTTTGGTTTCAGTGGAGGCTGTTTTAGTTTACTAACTGAGTGTAGTTATAGTTCCATGGAGGAATTTCCCTTCTTACTGAACTGAGTCCTGCCAGAATCTAAGTAGCTTCACAGGGTGAGGACCCACAGCGGTGTCTGTGCTTTGGAGGCCTCCTGGGGTACCATGCGCAGGGTGGGAAGGACTGTGTAGAACCTGGTCCACACTTACAAAGCAAACTTGCCACTGACAGATGAGCCTGACCAGCTGGAGGCATCCATGACTGTGTTCCCTCTGGCTGAGACTCACTTACAGTGTCCGTGAGGAACTGATGTGCTATGCTGGAATGGGTCACGTGGCAGCAGCTCTTTCATGGGCACAGCTCCAGCCTGGCTTCCCTGTGAATGGGGCTGGGCCACCGGCAGCCCAGTCCTGTCTGACCATGATGAAAGTCTAGAAATAGGGTCCCCCCCTTGGGTGGCTTATCCAAATAGTAGATTTATTGTGTAGTGGAAGCAGGGACACTGAGCTGGTACATTTGTCTGGCCCTCTGCTTTAGATAGTAAGCCACCCAAAATCCAGAATATGCAGCAGAGGCGGTGTAGTGATGGCTAGAGCGAGCACCGACATATCCTGAAGTATTATTTGGGATTTTCCAGCTTGCATTACCCACATAGTGGAAAATGAACGGGAGAGTCATCCTGTTACTGTGGTCAGGTCTGCAGATGACTATTTCAGGTTCCTGAGTGGCAGCTTCAGCATATAGGAATCATCTGGCTCTGCTTAAAAGACTGGCTTGGGCCAAGATTCACGTATGTAGCTCTGTTGCCAACTCAGTACAACCGGCTTCAGCTGTGGCAGGCTGGGGCTCAGCCTTATGGTAAGGCCAAAGGGTTGCTGGATTGCCATGGGACACAATGGCTTGTGAACCCAGCTGTGAGCTTGCTAGGAAGTTAGAACTGATGTGTGAGCCCCAGGCTGTGGTGTGTTTCCAGCTGCCGTATGCCAGAACACTCAAACAAAAGCAATGCTTTCCTTGTAGCCAGCATTCAAACATCCTTCTCAAAAAGATAAGATCTGCAAACGTCACTGGCAGGAGTGACGCCAGATGTCAGATGCGGAGGTGGAAGTTTCTGAAATGAAGGGTAGTTGCTTTTTAATTTACAAGCTCTTTGCTTTATGACTGTGTGTTAGAAGTTCAGCGTGAATGAATGATAGCTATTCCCTCCTGCAGCTCCTTTTCCCATTACTACTTAAAGCTTAATGTTGAAAAGTTCTGACATACTCCATGAGTAATTCTCCATCCCAAGGAAAAGGTTATGAAAATACCAGTGTGGCAAGCTTAAATAACACAGTGCTTCGGATATGAAAGCAAAATCTACTTTTTACAGACAACTATGATTTGTTTCTTTTCATTTGCACATTTGCAGATGGGGAGGGAGGAAAAAAATAAATATATTTGATGACCTAACAACTATTCCAGCAAAGTGAAATCACTTAGGAATGTCAGCTGGCTGGAGGGGTTGCACGTCTGTGAGGGAGTGACGAGGGAGAGGGAGGAGAGGAAGTGGAACTTCACCTTCTTTAAACACCACTGTAGCATATAAATGACAAAATGAGGAGTCTCTGGGAACTTCGGCAGCTGTGGTTTGCGCAACATGTGCTTAGTGAAGCATTATTTGGATGGGTACATGTGTAAAGTGCACCACTAACGACCAAGCCTGGAGTGGGCTTTGCTTTCAAGCGTGTGTTGAGAAGCAAAGTCAAGTCCGGGTTACGAACAGCCCTAGCAGGTCAGCCTGTTGGTCTGTCTCGCCCCATATTCTGCCCCGCAGCCACTGTCCACTGGCCCCTGGCCAGTGTCTGTGGACCTTTCGCCTCATCCACCCCCAGCACGCACAGTGCTTGGATTGGGGATGCTAGAGGTTATTTCCCTGCCTGTTCCCTAGTTGCTGTTTCTGTACAGCTCTTTTCCATGAATTTGTCTAATCCTTTGAACCTGCCACCCATCTCTGCAACACCCTTTGGCAGCAAATGTCAGATGCTTGCTACTAGCCAGGTAAAGGAGTATTTTCATGTGCTTTAAGCTGTTTTCCTGCTGGTTACCGTGAGTGCCCCCAGTTCTTGTGTCCGGGCACACAACGGTTCCATCTTCACCTTATCCACTGCACATGGGACTCTGTAAACCTAGATCATGTCCCCCTCCAGGCTTTCCTCTCTGCCTGAAGAGTCCCAGCTGTTTAGTCATGCCTCAGCAAGCAGCTGCCTCAGTCTCTTGATTGCTTTAGGGTTCCTTCTTTGATCTCCCTTATTTCTATGTCTTGGGAATTTTGTAGTGAGGCTAGATGTGCACACAGTGGTCAAGGTCTGGATTCACTTAGGTTTCATAAGTGCAAAATGATGCTGTCCTCTTTATCTCTATTCCATTTGTGAGGGTGCCCAGCATTCTGGTGGCTTCATCTGCTCTTGAGCCAGTCCTCCACAGAAAGCTCTTGAGGAGAAACAGGGGACTCATTGGTGGGTCAGTTGCCTTAGCTCTCCCTTCTTCCTAACCTTTATCTTTACATGTCCCAAATTCTTGATTCCTTTTCAATTCATGACCGTACAAAATGCAATTTCCCCTTAAGGCTTGTCTGCCTTTAATTACACCTATTGTTCATTGTCTGGCTGAATTCCCCTCCAAGCAGTGTCTTCCTTTTATCTGGCCATGGGTTTTGGCACGGCAGGGATGCAGGATGGTGGCTCAGCTCCACAAGGGCTCTGCAGTTGGATCCAGCTGAGGTCTAGTGCTTTGGCTGGGAGCAGAGCCGATGTGCAGTTTCAATCTAGTGATGTAATTGATTGGAACAAATGCTGTTCCTGCTCCTTCTAAACTAGTTACGAGGAATTCCTTGGGCTAGGCAGAGTGAATGGTTATTTTTGCTTTTCTAATCTTGCCTAGATAGAAGTGGTCAGACTCATGGCTTCTGGGAAATGCTGAATGGGACTGGTGTTTCATCAGGTTTCATACCCATCCATTTATTCTTTCCCTTGATCTTCTGCTTGGACTTGCTGCAGCTGATGTTGCAAGCCTGAGAAGGCTGGCTTAGTGTGTAGTTTCCCGTTTCTGATGTGTGCATTTTTATCCCATGTTGTGAAGTCCCCACGACACGGCTGAGTTGGGTGAGTGTGGACCCTGGAGGGCTGAAATGTGACTTCCAGCCCTTTATCTTGCTTTTGACAGTGTTAAGATAGCAACCTTGTTGTCACCCATCATGCGTATGCTGTGAACAGGGCTTCTTATGATAGCATGGGCTGGAGAAGCTGACTTACACTGGTTTAAGAACCCTTAACATCTCACCAGATACATAAGTGCCTCTGAAGAGGTGCCTTGTGTTTTGCCTTTGGTCTGTAGCAACTTGAGTGTGAGAGGGGGCTTAATCTGAAAAGTATGAGAGTACATCACGGGGGGACGGTGGTCCCACCTCCTGGCCGTGAGCTCCAGTCAGTGCTGGCGTGAGGAGTCCTCCCATCACACCTCAGCCCCTTGTGAACATAGAGCGACCTGTTCTGCTGTTTCCACTTGTTTTATTTCCATGTATGTTGCTGTCTAGCCAAAGAATCTTTATTTTAGACCCCAATCCTAAAATTCAGGCCACTCCAAGATGAGCTGGACAGCTGCTAAGTGACTCTTGGTTGCCTTTATTGCATGGCAGCAGCGTGTCTGCTGCATGCCATCGTGTCCTGGTCGTGTCTCTTCGTGCCACAGAGCAGCAACACCGCTTGCCATAAATAACTCCTGTCTGAGCCAGCCCAGGTGCAGTCAGCTGTGCCTGCGGGGGGGAAAGCAGTGTGCACGTGTGGGATTACATCACAGCTGTTGCCATTTTTATTTGGCTAAAAATTTACACTGGTGTCTAAAAACGTCGATGACTAGGTGTGTTTTCTGAGGGCTGCTTTGCTGTTTGCAACTATCTAGCTTGATTACTCCTGTCACCTTGCCTTTAAAGAGCTGGAGAGAGCTAATAGGCTACTCGCTGGATGACAAAGAACATTACAGGGTAAAGGACGGGGCAGCCTGCTCACGAGGAGACAGTTGTACCCCCGGGAGCCCGCAGCCTGGCCTCAGCTTAATGAAACAGCTTTAGAGCAGCAGACAGCTTTTAGTCTCTTAAATCCCCTTCAATCCACTTTTGAACAGCTCCTCAAAGCAATATGAATTCTGATCTCTGCTGGCAAAGATTTACCAATTAATATGATTCAACTTTTAGTTCATTTAAGAAATTGAATCTGGTTTTATTTTATTTAATTTTTTTTTCCTGTCCTGCAGGAGCAACAATGGATTGGCCCCAACAAAGATGTAGCAGGTGTTGGGAGAAGAAATCCCATCTGAAATGGAGGTGATCGAGGGAGCTGGACGCTGACCACACCAACATGGGGTTGCGACTGTTGGCTTGTCTTTTTCATCTGCCCACTGCAGTGATCTATGGGTCCCTGTCGCTGTTTGTTTCCATTTTGCACAACGTGTTCCTCCTATACTACGTGGACACCTTTGTCTCTGTTTACAAGATTGATAAACTGTCCTTTTGGATAGGAGAGGTTAGTCTTTTCCATAGATTTCTGCACTCTTAAGTAAGAAATTCTGAAACTAAGACTGCTCCTTGCTAGAAGTGTTAACAGTGTTAGTTCTAATAGCAATGTTCCCCGTTGGAGGGGGAGCAAGGGAGCCTTCTGAGTGCTAACTTTGGCTCTTCAGTTTTTCCTACTTACATACAGATAGAACAAGCTGGGGTAGAAGACCCAGCTTGTTCTTAAGACTGCCTTTTCTCTGGGACGTTGGGGTGCTTCACAAGCAGGAAAACCACTGGCCTCGCTGTGTTAATCTGGCAGTTGCCCCAGACAGGGGGTCGTACAGCGGTGATGGGGCGGGGAAGGTGCACTGGGACGGTTCCTGCTGGTTGTTCAGCACGCCAGCTCAGCACTGCTTGCTTTAGTAACAGAGCCGAGTCTTTGCAGGAGCTGTCCTGTGCTTTGTTTCACTGTCCTGTTTGTTTTCTAGACAGTGTTTCTGATCTGGAACAGCCTCAATGACCCTCTCTTTGGCTGGCTGAGCGACCGAGTGTTCCTTAGCACACAGCAGTAAGTTAAGTTCCGCTTCCAGCAGAGGCTGGGAAGTTACTTAGTCTCTGGGGGAGATGATGGGAAATTGAAAGCTTTAAAATGATAGCGTGGGAATGGTTTCTGGGGCGTGGAACTCTGAAATACCTCCTTTTCCTGGCATCTTTGAAGTTCAGTGCTCTTTGCATGTTATTGCAGTACCTGGCTGTATAGAGGAAGTCACATACCTGTTGGGTAGATGTGACCCTGACCCTTAACAATCACATGAGTGGTACAGAACCTAATTATAGGCATCTAAAATCTCAAGCCCCTGCTATATGATCAAGCCTCTTAGTGGGGCATTGGAGAGTGTCTGTACGTGGTTTGGGAGACACCAGGTGGGAAAGAACAATTATTTCCACCTGCAAATGACTCAGACCAGTTGTTCCCAAACTCCCTGGATCATGGATCACAGTTGACCATTAGCATTTCTCATGTATTTATGTCAAGCTTTTAATGAAAATCATGGTGTGGTTTCCTGCAACTAGTAAAAACTTTCAGTGCTCATTGAAATCATTTACATTGTGCAAAGTGTGCAAAATGCACACAGTGCAGCACTGTCTGGGAGAGACTTGCTTTGGAGGAAAAAATCCCTTTCCTTCATGCTTTTTGGCCTTCTTAAACCCATATTTTCAATGTATTCACGTATTAGCTGAGAAGGGATCTGATGTGGGTGCTTGTTGCATGAACAAAAGCTGTATTTGTGTCTATGCCGCTTACGAGACTCCTTGGAGAGGGAGAATACATGGTCATGCAGGGTTTTGTCCAAGTGTCTAAAACGTTTGTCTTCTCTTGCAGGCCAGGAGCAGAGATTTCCTCCCCAGAAGTAGTCCTGAAGAGGCTCAAAGCTCTAAGCCACAATGGCCCCCTCTTTGCCATCTCTTTCCTGGCTTTCTGGGTTGCCTGGGCTCATCCTGGTTTGCAGTTCCTTCTTTGCCTTTGCATGTACGACAGCTTTCTCACCATGGTCGACCTCCATCACAATGCCTTGCTCGCGGACCTGGCTGTTTCCGCAAAAGACAGGACTAGCCTCAACTTCTACTGTTCCCTCTTCAGTGCCATAGGCTCCCTCTCTGTGTTCATGTCCTATGCAGTGTGGAACAAAGAGGATTTCTTTTCCTTTCGCATATTTTGCGTCACGCTGGCCCTCTGCTCCATTCTTGGTTTTACCCTGTCCACACAGCTGCTCCGCCAGCGGTTTGAGGCTGATGGGAAAGCAAAATGGGACCAAGAATCAACCCTGAAAGAGTAAGTGTCATCAATTCTGCAGGAAGGGCAAAGGCCTGGTATAGATCTATAGAGTCCTTTTATGCACTGCCGCAAATTAAATGTGTGGGAAGATGCAGGACAAGGCAAATTTTTGTTAATCGTTTATGGTTCTTGTCTGTTGATACAGTTTTCAGAATCACGTCTGTCACACTGGCTCCTAAGGCCTTCTGAAAATAGGACAAAACTGCCTCCTGACACCCATGGCCCAAACTGGAGGCAGAGCCCTGACCTGCTGTATGGCCCATCCAGTGTTTGGAACATGAAATGAGTTAATATCTAGAGCACCCAGTGAGGCCTGTGAGTGGCAAAATGTCAGAAGCGGCTTATCATGAAAGCGCTCCTGCTTGAGCATGAGACAGCCTTGCTGCCTGTTTCATACGGAGTTGGACAAGCGAATGTCTCTTACCCTTTCACTCGCTTTAGCTGCCTAATAGTGGCTGGGCTGTTGGTGGGCCACAACGCAGCTGGTTTTCCCTGTTCAGCTCCCTTGCTTTTCCTTGGGCTGCCTCACTCGTCTTGTGTATTGAGCTGCCAGCGTTACGCTGTACTAACACAGCAGATCCTGTTGCGATCTGCCAGGTGAGCTAACGCGGGGATCTGGAAGAGGAGCCTATGTGTAGTGGAATGGCTAATAAGAAGAGAATGCTTTTATGGACAGAAATTTGAATTTTGAGTTCAGAAGCCAAATGTTTTTTGGGAGACCTGTTGCCTCTGATTCTTGCTAGCAAGCAGCAACCATTGTTGTAGACTACTGTTTTGATTTGGGCCAGGGATACGGAAAGTTGGGATGGGAGCTGAGGAGGGACAGCTCTGCATCTACATAGCTGCGGGCTCTCTCTTGCTTGGTGTGAGGGATTCATGGTTGCTTTTCTTTTTTTTTTTTTCCTCCTTTCCCTTGAGGCTGTACATTGAGAAACTCTCCGTCCCCCAGGAGAAGAGGATCACCCTGGCTGAGTATCTCCAGCAGCTCTCCCGGCATCGCAACTTCCTCTGGTTTGTCTGCATGAACCTCGTCCAGGTAGGCACAGCAGCAGTATGTTGTGATTCAGAGGATGAGCGCTGGCTCTGGCTGTTTGAGATGGTGATTCAGCAGTGTGTGAGTTCCCCAGGAAGGGCAGAGGTGTGGAAACACCCACTGGCTCTTGGAGCCTCCTGCCCATGCTGGCTGATTCAGCAGCTGGTAGCCACTCTCCCTGCTTGTAACCCAAGGATACTTCCTGAGAGAGCGGTGGGGTGTTCCTTCCTCTCTCCACAGTGTAGGCTGGATTATGGGGGCTGGCTGAGTTCTCTGCAGCCCATCTGGGGTGCAGAAGCACAAAGACTGGTTCGTGGTGGGGATGAGTTCAGGCGTGCAGCTTGCTGGTGTGGCTGTCAGCAGTGTCGTCTTCTCGTGTCTCCTTCTGCTTTCCTGAGGCTCACATCACTGTTCTCAACTGTCCGGCTGGATCCACCTCCCAGCTGGCTTTTGCCATTACTGTTCTTCATCGTTTTCAGTGATTACTACCAAATGCCGGCAGCCTGCCCAGCTTTCCTCAGCTTTGCGTACTGCAGTCAGAGCTCCTGTCTCCCCAGGGATCCCTCAGCTCCCCTCAGGAAGGCTTTTGATGCCGCTCCGCGTCTTTGTGTCTGAGCCTTGATGCCACCATATCCTTGTTGTCCTGACAGCTGCCTCCTCCCTTCTGCTATGCCACTGTGTCCCCCAAAGTGGTCACTGCTGTCACCTCTTTGCCCAGCCTGTCCTAGCAGCAGTGTGTGCTGAGCAGGTGCCCTGCCAGCAGTGCCTCAGCAGCTGGGAAGTGGTACCGACCCCAGGCATGCAGTGGGCATGGCTGGTGGCATTGCCGTCTCAAAGCCTACAGTGTCATGAACTCCACAGCCAGGCTCTTGCTCTGCTAAAGTAACGTCAGGCCCAACCTGCGTGGTCCCGTGGCACAGGGCTCCTAGGATTACAGATCCCAAAGGGCTGTTAGCTTTTTCTGTTCTCTCTTACTGCTGTTCCTGCTGACCACCTTGTCTGCATGCTGCCTTCACAGGTTTTTCACTGCCACTTTAACAGCAACTTCTTCCCTCTGTTCCTGGAGCACCTGCTGTCAGACCAGATCTCTGTCTCTACTGGATCCTTCCTGCTCGGTGAGTCTCAGGTGGGACTGGAGGGAGCAAGCCTGAGTCTGGATTCGCTCTTCCCAAACCTCATCTGGAGAGAGGTGTGCTCACACGCCAGTCTCTGAGCTGTAAGATTTACACATGCACACATCCCACGTGCTTCCCGGGGACCTCTGTGTCTTCCTTCCTGGGCAGAGAAGTAACTTGGAGCCTTTTCTAGTGGTGATGAGCCCAGTGTGCTGAACTCCGGCGCTGCAGAGGTATTGCTCGGCACACTAGTGGCTGCAGATCGTGTCCCCAGGATGCATCAGGGAACACAGCCCTGAATTTAATCCTTTTCTGTCGGTGGTATATGGACCATTTCCAGGCTACCCCAGATCTGTGGGCACTGGTCCTAGAGTTACCCTGGGGAGGGTTCTGTGTGGGCCAGGTCTGGGCACGCTGGCCTGTCCCTCTCATTTCTGCTGCAGGGCTGAGTCCCAGGCCCTGCATGGCACTGGGAAAGCCTTTTCTTCCTTCCTGCCCATGAGGTTGATGGAAGAAGGCATCCATCTGTGGGAAGAGTGTGTGCTGTGCCACAAAGCCTTCTGTATGTGCATGGGGCTATTCTGTACTTTGTGTCCTGCAGCCCTGCTGGCGATAGCCAGCCTTGTCCCCTCTCTCGGTATCGGTCCTGCGGGTACAGTGGATACTGAAACTCCCTTGAGTTATTTGTGCCTCTGTCTTTGCTCAGGTGTTTCCTACATTGCCCCCCATCTCAACAACCTCTACTTCCTGTCCCTCTGCCGCCGCTGTGGCGTTTATGCTGTGGTGCGAGGACTCTTCTTCCTGAAGCTGGCTCTCAGCGTTGTCATGCTCCTGGCAGGACCCGATCAGGTGTATCTGCTCTGCATCTTCATCGCCAGGTAGGCAGGCAGCGCTCGGTTCCCCTGCTCTCGGCCACCTGGGAGGGGAAATGATTTGTCCCCATTTTACAGAGAGGAGTGGGAGGTGGGGAGCAGTAGCCAGGGCCACACAGAAGCCGGTGTGGCTCCCAACTCTGACCGCACCCAAGTTTGGAATGGGTCACTACAGAATCCGTAGGCTGTGCCTGCAGCAGAGTGAGGGAGGCAGCGATGCTGAGGAGGACAGACGCCTGGCAGGGCTGGTGGCAGCCTGCAGCAGCCTCTCCTGGCTGCTGAGCTGAGCTCCCCAGCTTCTCCGCAGCCTGCCTGCGGCCACAGCCTTCAGTATGTGCTGCAGCTGCCTGTTAGCTACTGGCAGAGCGTGTCGTGTCCCCAGCCCTGTCTGTGTGGCAGGTCAGGACTGATCCAAGGCATTGCGGCAGGGTACACAAGGCTTCTTGCTAGCAGTGTTCCCCTCCCATAGCCAGGGCTTGTGAAATTCTTGCTTTAAGTGTCAGGGAACCTTTCTCACCCCTCTCGTCATTTTCTCCGATCTCTCATGTACTCCTGTCATTTCTTGAGGCCCCTGTTCAATGCTTTCCCTGTTGTTCTGCAGCAACCGGGTGTTCACAGAAGGGACCTGTAAGTTGCTTAACCTGGTGGTCACTGACCTGGTGGATGAGGATCTAGTCCTGAACCGTAGGAAGCAGGCGGCCTCAGCGCTGCTCTTTGGGATGGTGGCCCTGGTGACCAAGCCAGGCCAGACCTTCGCCCCTCTGATTGGCACCTGGCTGCTCTGCACGTACACAGGTAAGGCTGCTCCTGAGGAGAGCATCGGGGCAGGAGAAGGCAGACCTGTGAGTTCAGTGTCCTCCACTGTGTTCTGTGCCCTGGGTGGGTGCAGAGAGCTCTTCACAGAATCACTGGGGTTGGAAGGAGCCTCTGGAGATCATTTAGTCCAGCGCCCCTGCCAGAGCAGGTCCACCTGCAGCAGGTTGCACAGGATGGCATCCAGACGGGTTTTGAATGTCTCCAGAGTCGGAGACTCCACCACCTCTCTGGGCAGCCTGTGCCAGGGCTCTGCAAAGTAAAGAAGTTCCTCCTCATGTTTAGATGGAACTTTCTGTGTTCAAGTTTGTGCCCGTTACCTCGTGTCCTATCACTGGGCACCACTGAAAAAAGACTGGTCCCATCCTCCCAGCAACCTCCCTTTAAGTATTTATGAGCATTGATGAGACCCCACCATCAGTCTTCTCATCTCCAGACCAAAAAGACCCAACTCCCTCAGCCTTCCATCAATAAGAAAGATGTTCAAGTCCCCTAATTATCTTTGTAGCCCTTTGCTGTACCCTCTCCAGCAGTTTCCTGTCCTCCTTGGATCAGGGAGCCTAGAACTGGACACAGTGTTCCAGATGCGGCCTCACCAGGGCAGAATAAAGGAGGAGGATGACCTCCCTTGACCTGTTGGCCACGCTCTTCTTGATGCATGCCAGGATGCTAAGCTCTTCCTGGTTGTCTCCAAGGCCAGTCACTTGGAGAGAATGGACGAGGGTCCATGCCCTCTGTCCCCAGTCTCACAAACTCTTCTTTGGCACCAGGCTATGACATCTTCCAGCGCAGCCCCCTGAGCAACGTGGTGAGTGCCCAGCCGAAGCTGGAGTCTGCTGCAACCTTGGCGCCGACTCTTCGCCAGGGCTGCTTTTACCTCCTCGTCTTCGTACCCATCACCTGCGCGCTGCTGCAGCTCCTCAGCTGGTCGCAGTTCAACTTGCACGGGAAACGTCTGCAGATGGTGAAGGCTCAGCGCCAAAGCCTGATGCAAGGCCGAACACCAGAGGTCAAAACCATCTAGGGGTGTCTGAGCCCCCGGGGTGTTGCTGGTTCCAGGCCGGTGCAGGACGGATGGTGGGCTGAGCAACCCCGACGTTTACGGTTCAACTGTGAAATGCTGTAATGCCAATGTTTACTCATTCCAGGAGGTGGTCGCTGGGGAAGGCAGGGGGGTTCAGTGTGGGATAGATCACTTGGCCACAGGAGCAAGAACACTTTATCCTAGCCTGTCCCGGGAGCAGGGGGCTGCTCCCCCCAGCAGGGAGGTGCCAGGTTGCAGTCTGTGCTGGGGACAGCCCCATCTCCAGTGCGGTCCTGCCCTGGTCACGGCCCTGGGGAACCGCAGCCTCTCTGGCTGAGCAGGAGGGAACCGCGCAGGGACGCCTTCCTTGCTGGAGCCCTGCAGCTTTGGGGAGCAGAGCGGGAGGCTCCAGAGGGACCAAGTGACCAAGGGAGTGATTTCAGGACAGAAGGAGCAGGGATGGGAGGACCCTGAAGGCCTTTCCCAGTAGCTGGTATAACCCCTCCCACATATAGTGCTGCCGTTCTTGGACCAAGTCCACTCTTGGGCATTTCTTGTTCCCAGGACAATATCCTGCGCAGCCGGGGTCTGCTGGCTGTGATTGTCTTATGCTGAGGCTCCCTTCTTCGTGGCCTTGCAGAGGGAGTTGTTGCTGGGCTGGGAAAGGCCCTGGGCTTGAACTGGGCTCAGAGCCTTCAGCTGGAACATCTCATCTGGCATCCCATTGCCTGTGTTTATCCCTCCTCTTCCAGTCAGTGCTGTCCCACAGCTGTGCAATGAGCCCTGTCCCGTGCTGGCTGGGGCTCTGGGGCTGAGGCCAGGGAACCAACCCCTAACCAAGCTGACGGAGGTGCTTCCCTGCCCAGGGCTGTCCCAGGTGACCCAGTGAGGCAGCTTGGTGCCTTCCCCTCTCGCAGGAGGAGAGCACAGCCTGGAGGAGATGGCAGGTCTCACTTTTGTGCCTTCAATTCCTGTTCGGAGCCTGTCTGACGCAATGCTGGGCAGTCACAGGGTTGGGATTTTACCCCTGTGGGGACAGACAGACACCTTGGCTCCTCTCCACTTAAAACAGTGCCCCAGAGTTTGATCATCTCATCTGGCTGCTGGGCCGTGGACCCAAAGAGGAGAGCAGGTGGTTCTGGGAGCAGACCAGGCAGGTAGTCACCAGAGGAATCCTGGAGGTGGAGTGTCTCCTCAGTCCCTGGAAGCTGTCTGGGGGCAGGCAGAAAAGATGTGCCAAAGCAGAGCATTGCTTGCATCCCTGCCCTGTGCATCCCTGCAGGAGGAGGGGGTGCGCAGGCAGCGTTTGAAGGCTGCTCCGTGCTTCGGGGCGTGCTCTTCTTTGTTTAGTTCCCTCTGGGGTCTCAGCCCCCAAAACTGCCGTCGTGCCTCAGGACACGGCTGCCTTCTGTCTTGGACCAAGACATTCCTGCCGCGAGGGTTCTGTAGTTCTTGATGGTTCAATCATAAGTTATTTGTGCAACTTCTAACAAAGTTTGAGAATGATTCTTCATTTCATAAATTAAAGATGATCTTTTCTGTACTGCTCAGTTTTTTCTAGCAGGGGGATCTAACAACCCAGCTGGGTTTGTGTGGTGCTGCAGGGCAACAGCTGTGGTTGTACGGGAGAAAAGGGACCATTCCTCTCCAGCAAAACGGTGTGCTGGGGCCTGGGCCTGTTTCTGCAGGGGGCAGAGAGGACCAGTGGGCTGGTGTGTCACCTGCTGCTCGAGGGGTAGCAAGTCACATACCCCTGCTGCTTTGGAGGGCCTGAGCGGGGAGACTGTCCTGTTCCTTCACCTTTTGGGGACAGTTGCTGGCCTGGGCACTGTGCTACCTTCCCATGCCTGCCCTGGTAGCAAAGCTTGGAATATTGGTTCCTGGCAAGCGCCTGGGCTGGCACCAGCTCTTCTCACGATGACGATGGCATCGCTGCCGTCACCCTCGCTCAGCCAGGGCTGCCCTCGCTTGCCTGCACCAGCCCTCAGTCACACTTCTCTACACCTCAGCTGCCCTCGACCCATCTGCAGTGAGAAACATGATATATAATGGTTGCTGAGGAGAAGAGTAGCTTTGGACACCACTCACTGCAGAGCACAGCTGCAGCCCGGGACTCTCCTCCGTCTGCTCAAAACCCAGATCAGGAAGGCAATCCTGGACCAGAGGTGGTCTCTTGGCAGAAGATTGGCCAGCAACAATTCTGCGGAGGCAAGAGAAGAACACAAGTTACCTCCTTAAAAATGCAGATGGGGGAAGATGAGGCCAGGAGGCTTGAGGGTTGTATATGAATGATTTTATTTAAGTATGCTGGGCACCACCAGGCAACATGGTTTGGACAGTGCGCGAGGGAACGGTCAGGCAGATCAAACAAATGCTAGATTGGAGATGGCACCTTTCTGTCCGGTCACTGCAGGTTACAAAACGGAGCACTGCTGCTTCTGCACGGCCAGCAGAGGGGCTGGGACAGGGAGGAAGAAGTCAGAGGCACTGCCTGAGCCCAGAGGAGTTTGCTTCTTCCCTGCTGCAGCAAACCAGCAAGAACACAACCGATTTTTTTTCAGCAGAACAAGGCTGAGCATCAACAGCTCTTTTCTACCTGACAAGTTCTTGCTTAAAAAAAAAAAAGTCTGCTCTGATGGGGTAGGTGAAGCAGCAGCCTGGCCTCAGCTGGGAAGAGACCACCCCACCTGCCTGCCTCCAGCCTCTCTGAGACCGCTGCTGAGCCCCAAGAACAGGGTTCCCACAGGGACAACACGCTGCTGCTTACATTCACATCAGCTGGGACAATGCACCAGCTTTTGCCGTGGGGCTGCAGCAGCCCTTCGGCTCCTACCCCGTCTCTGCGCTCGAGAGTGACCCAGAGGGGTGAGGTGTGGCAATGAACGGAAAGGAGGGGAACAGGGAGGAACTGCCACCCAGCAACTCCAGCTCCACAGCTACTGCGGAAAATTGACAATGGGGGCGATGTTAAAAAAAAAAAAGCACCAAATAACACATAAGAAAATGTAAAGGGGAAACAGTGGCACACCCCAACGTGAGTGGGTCTGCAGGCCGGCCCATGGCTGCGCAAGCAGGAGAAGCAAAGCAGCCAGCAGGTGAACAGAAAGGCATGCGCAGTACAGCCCCACGCAGCCACCGCGACGGCTTCCTGCTCACAAACCTGCTGCTCACACCAACGTCCTGGAACAGTTTATTGTCCTCTCATTTAGTGTATTCATAGAGAACAGCAAGACTCCCTAAAGAGCAGTTACCGGGTGGTGCTGCAGGGCTGGCTGGCCATTCCGCTAAGCGCGTGTGCTGTGAACAGTGTTAGCATCCAACAACGGACAGCTGGGTAACAGGTGTTCAAAGAAGACCCAAAGCATAATTCCCAGGTGCTGTGGTCAGTATTTGAGATATCCTCAGACATTTCAATAAATAAAACAGTTTTTACATTACAATGCACCTTTCCAATTATTATTTTGCCCCAGAATGGATAAAGTACACAAGAGTTATGCCTGGCTGCAAATACATGCTCCCTTTGCCCTGACGTAGCAGGAAGGGGGGAAACAGCCTCAACTCTTACAGAGAAAGAACATGAGAACTCAGCACTGTAAATCTTGGCAGGTTGAGGGGGAACACACAAGTGCCTTCGCCCCCGTTCTGGGGCACTTGCTTCCAGAGGAGAAAATGTATTTAAAACAAGGTACGAGAGAATAACCGTCTAGTACAATGATAGCTGATTAGATTTGCTTTGTTCTACTCCATGCAATACAAACTAAGTCCTATCACCAACTTCTCCAGCTGCGGTGCAGACCCGCACATCAGGCTAAGAAGTTACACACGCATCCACGCACTCACACACCAAAAACAGTAGGGGCAAATGGGCTTAACTGTTGAGAATGTGCTTTCTCTTAAAAAATATATTAAAAACAACTTCAAAAACCTACTGATGTTGAAGATACCGCTGAAGAAGAAAGTAGCTATGGGGCCTCAGCTATGTGTTTCCAGACAATCCAGGCATCGCCGTCGGGCTGACTAAAGCCTGCGTGAGCAGTCTGCAGTGGTTGGCTCCCTTCTGGTTTGCTAGGCAGTTTCTATAAGCTGTTCCCTTTGTTTTTGCTTGCTTGTTTGTTTTACAGTGACAAATGTGATTGCAATACAGAAATTAAGGGACTGAAAAGAAAAAGGAATGGGCCATTCTGGAGAAATTCAGACTGGTATTTTCTCCTTTCCATTTAAAAAAAAAATGAACAAAAAAATAAAAAAAAGAAGTTAGTAGTACTAATACAACCCTCCTGCTGCTGTCGTCTTTGCTCAGTGACATCGGGGCATGCTGGCGCACACACACACACACAGGCAGCTCTCAGACACTCGGACTCAGAAAAGCGAGTTTAGAACTGAAGTGAGTCTTCGGAGGAGACTGAGGACAGGTCCCAGGGCTAGAAGCTTTTTCGTTGGATGGCACGAGCTCCGTCTTCTTCATATTCCTTTTTCGAAACCCACATTTTCTTAAAGGTGTCCAGTGAGGCCAGGATAGAGCCACTGGGGAGAGACAGGCATGTTATAGGTTAAAGGAAAGTGTTGGGGGGACTCTCATCGCATCTCTGGAGAGATGATGTGTTTCTATTGTGTGACATGTCCCCACCTCAGAAAGGTGCTAAGGCTCCCAGTTATCTGCAACAGAAATGCTCTCTGGACAGTCACGTCCCCTCCCGTTAGCCTCAAACGTGCTGGAATTACAGAGCCCGGCACCAGCCACCCCCTCCCAGACAACCTGCCGACTGCTGCTGCAAACACCAGCTCTCATCTGGTCTCACTTTCTACAATCATGGACCAGAGTTTAGTTCTCCCGATCTGCAGCAAAGACACACACAAGGAGGAGAATGTACCCACAGCCTCTGCCCTAGGAAATGTACTACCCATGAGCTTGTTCTACCTTAGACTGGACGTTAAGAGTGGTAAGACAAGGAAAATTAAGAGGTCCTGCAAGGACCCTTAAGGGCAGAGAAGGCCAAGGGGCTGGCAGCGCAGATGGAGTCAGGCTCAGTAACCACACTGAGTACTGCGCAGCTGAACAATGAAACCCTCCTGACACACAGCACCAGAAGGGCCAACAGCGTGAGTGCCAACAGGCTGCGCCTCCCCAGCCCTCATCCCACAGCAAGACACGTCACTGTGCAGTACATACCCAATCCACGTGGAATACAATCTCTCCTGAGGAGCTGATATCTGCGAGAAAGAGAATCAGTCAATACCTTCCCCAGCTCCTCCTACCAGGCTGCCCCCCTTTCACTATAGCCAACAAACACAGGTACAATCTCTCCCCCTGGAAAGACAACCAGCAACACACCCTTCCCCACCGTCCCAAGACAGCCAGTGTGGTCCAGGATCCTGGACAGGGGTGATGTTGTCAGAGGAGCCATCTCTATGGTGAAACCAAACAGGTTTTCACCACAACAGCAAATACTGTTGGGCTGTCACAGGAAAGCTGTTTCTGTTTTGAAGCAAGTGACAGCTGCGCTCTCAGCATGGTTCTTTAAAGGCCATGGAACACCACACGTAGTAAGTGATAAACACAAAAGAGACTGCTCCTACCCTTATTTTAACGTCCTTCGGAGCTAGTTTCTTCACTTCGCTCAACAGCCTGTCACCAAAACCTACACGAGACAGAAAATGCATAGACTGAGCCCCTGAGCAAAATCCCAAGTTCCATCTACTAGCAATGTGGATACGTCCTATGCAGTCCTATTCAAATAGCCCACTCCAGATCTCAGAGACCAGTTTGGAGAGGCACAGAACACAGCCAGCGAGACAATGGGATTCTCCCTCCCTCAGGCATACCTCAAACACTGGCACTACGGGCTTTATCCCTCAGCAGCAACTTGAGATAAGCAAACAAGATTTTTAGCCAGGAACACGGGTGTGCCAGTTCCCTCCTCCTTCCCTGGGCATTCCTCCTGTGTCCAGCCCATTTGTGCAGGGGAACAGGGTTTGAATGGGGAGACCAGGACTTATCAGGAGATGCCCACCTGTGGGTAACAGGCTGACCGGTTCTGGCAGAGGAGATCTTTAAGTTGATGGGGGCCAGCTGAGCCCGGAGAGGATGGGCAGAAAGTTTTCTGCACATATGTAGCTGACATTTCACACAATACCCGGACTGTTGGGACTCTCTCAGGTACCAAAGACCTAAGGAATCTCAGGAGATGCAAGAGCCTCTTGGTATCCAGCCTCAACTATCCTGAACAGAGCAGCAGAAGTGAGCACAACTATTAAGTCCTGACACAGGCAGAGTGACAAGAGGAAAAACATAAATGCCCCCAAAGGCCAGGAAGTGATATACAAGGGCAGACGTGTCTTGCTCTCCCTGAAGGGTACGACTGGGACTTTGGATATTAGACAGTAACCCCCCCGAGAAACCAGAGTTCCCACATTCCTCATCTCACAGGAGAAGCTGGATGATCTAGGTTATCTTCCCAGCTTCACATGAGAAGGAAGCAAGAGATCAGGTGTGTCACACAGCCCACTGAAAGAGGAGAGGCAGGAACCTTTGAAAAGCGTGGAGCCTCCAGACAGCACAATGTTGGAGAACAGCGTTCGCCTCAGGTCCATGTCTGATTTCTGAATGGCAAAAACGAGCACCTCGTGGAGTCCTTCACATTCCTCCCCTATCAGGTCTGGCCGGAACAGGAGCTCCGGGGCTCGAAAGCGGGCAGGTCCGATCTGGGGAAGAGAGAGTAGTGTGGCTCTGTTCACTGTCTACAGTTTGCACCTGCCTTTCTTAGGTGAAACTTGAGAGCAATGAAGTTTCCTGGACATTTGTGCTGCATCACTAGCTCCCAAGTGAATGCCAGTTTGGTCTACTGCTCCTAGAAAAGGCACTATTTCCATTTTGCAGATGAAAGAGATGAAGGAACTTGCTCAGCCCCATACATCTGCACATCACTAGCAGAAAAAGGGAGCAAATCCACCCCTGGTGCTGGAGGCAAGACCTGTATTTCCTCTCCTTCAACTGTTCTATAGTGGGCTTAGTCTTTTGAGGAGTATTCCTAACTCACTCTTCAAAGCAATTGTTTCTGCACCTCTAGGCAGGACAAAAGCCACATACAAAACCACTGCTGAATTTACAGTGAGCTGGTAACTACCCACACTCTGTTCCAGATCTGCATAAAGTTTTGCTAGATCAGAGCCTGCACTCAAACAGCTCCAAGTCCCCATAGTCATGCTGTACCCTTAGCCAGGACTTACAGAAGAAATTCCAAAATTTATAATAACGTTTTCTTCCCCTAAAAATTCTAGTGCCCTGTCAACAGCCTGGGATGAGTTCTGGTCTTTTAAGATTATCCCCTCCCACCCAACACCACATTAAATCTCCCATTACTAGGCAGAAAGCTATTCTGGAAACCCTATGCTTCACATCAGGAATCCCCCGAGGGTGGGCCTCACAAACCTCTATAGTACTTCCATCTGGCAGGTAGTACTGAGCCTTCTCGGTCTCCAGAGTCTCATCCTTCTGGGGGTTTATTGACAGGTAGCAGGCACGCTGGAGAGGAAAGAGTCAGAGAGAGAGAGATGAGATGGGTAAACCCAAATGTGTCTGATAAAATACTTTTCTCACTAAAACCAGAATCTATATATCCCTTTGGGGAGACAAATTTCAACAATATTGTGTGCTGGGGAAAAGTTTGGGTTCACATCAGGCAAAATACCTAATTCAGGCTACAGCTCCATGTGATTTTAGAGGCACCAAGAATGCTTGCGCCCCCTCTAGCTGCTGCTCACCTCTTGCTTCCAGCGCTCTCTTACTGCTTAGGAGTAAGATGAGCAGATGGGGTAACAATCCTGTGAGTGCTTCCAAGCTACTGTGGGGCAAAGTAAAACAGGCACCTGGAACACCTTTAGTGATATTAACCTTGTATAAAGGTGCCCTCAGATAACTTCGCAACAGATTAGGAGTGTGAACAAAGTCCATTACTGCATTTCAACAGGGTAAATGATAATTAATAGCCAACAGCAAAAATTTCTTAACGCAGTCTAAGCTTCTCACTTCCTGTTGCCCACCTACATTTTAAGTTACAGGAAACAAAATACTTGGACTTTTCAAACTGCTCCAGCACCCTGTATTTTTTAGTCCACAGTAAGCTTTGCTATTCCAAATTGTTACCATTTGGGGATTTAAAAAATCCCACCATCTAAATAGAATCGAAATGGCCTCTTGAGATCATCTAGTCCAATTCCCTTGGCTCAGGTAGGGTCAGCTAGAGCAGGGTGTCCAAAACCATGTCCAGTTACGTTTGGATTGCCTCCATGGATGGAGAATCTACAACCCTCTCTGGGCAACCTGCTACAATGTTTGACTGCCCTCACAACAAGCCAAGGAACAGAGAACAATGTCTGCATTGAAGTGGGTATAATTAAGGGTTTCCCCTTTAAGGTAATTTCTCCTGTAGGCTTTTCATCATCCCAAAATGTCTTTACTAATTTTACCCCTGTTTAAAAATAATAAAAATCTCAAGTCAGACAGGCTCTGACAGATCACAAGGAGCTTTTGGGACTGAGAAACTCCCATGTCCAGGATCTGATCTTTGCAGCTCGCCACAGTGCATTCAGACTGCATATCCAAACTTCTGAGGCAAGAAAGCTGCAAACACAAGAAGCCACACTCAGCCCCTCAGATTTGCAAATCAAATCACTAATGGCACCAGCATTAATAGAAATCTCACGGCAAGGTCCAGGCACATATATCCTAGAAATGTGCAACACTTTCCCCAGCTAAAATTAATCTTAAAGCAAAACGTGTAGGTTGGAGAGCAAACATCAGGTTGTTTCCTCTCTTCTTCAGCAGTCTCACCGGTGAAGGCAGTCAGCATGCAAAGCAGGACTTGGCTCACTTTCCCCTGCTCTTTTTTTCCGGTAAGCGTATAGTCCAGAGAAAAGATTGCACCGGTGCAAGACTTTGCACTTTACAGTTAGCACAATGCCTTTTAATAGTTTCATCACCCAAGACGCAAAGGGAACCTTGGCCATTTATGAAAAGTACAAGTGTATTTCTGAAGAGTACAAGCCTCTTGCTTTGTCCCATAAGGTCACTGCAATTGCACTACAACTGATGCTTGGTACAAAACAGGCTGCTTTTGAAGCCCAAAGTTCTTCGGCACACCTCCAATCCCTAGATTTTCTCGTCCACAGATGCTGCAGTACCTGCACATCAGGTTTTTTTCCTCCCATTCAGCAATCAACACTTGTAGGAGAGGGAACAGCTACCGGATTAAAACCTACAAGCCTATGAAGTCTCCTGCTCCGGGTAACAGGCAAAAGCCATTCAGCTGTACCGTGACATGAAGCACAAGCAATGCTCCCTCAGCACAGCCACAACGAGCCATGACCAGGCAGAACAAGCAGACTATTTCCATTACAGTCCTTTACTGGTAGGTCACAGGCTCAAGAATAGCTCACCAACACTCTCAAGCCCTGGCACAGGCTGCTGACTCAGCCCAGAGTTATCTGTGGCAACCACAGCTTGTGATGGGTGCCCATAGCTCGACAGTGACTGCCAGGCACCAGCACACAGAAGTCACAGCCAGCGCTGCTCTGAAGATGGACCCCACGTACTGAAGGCATGGACGCGTAGGCAGCCCTGAGCCACACACAGCCTTGCTGAAATCGGAGAACAACCCATCTGTGGGAGCACAGTGATGCTGCAAAGGCGCTGCGAGCAGCCACCAGCTCTGAGCTGTCCCAACTCTGTCCTCTCTTGGCACAGAAGCCACGGCAAGTGCTTTGCTCGGGATGTTAATCACGCCTTTCCAAACTGCTGCATAGCTCTAAGCTCACTAAACACTGCAGACACGATAAAGAGGGGAATCTTTTGTAAGTGTGAACACTACCAGCGAACCCCTTCACAGAGGAGGGTGGGGGAAAGCAACTTGCAATATCCCACTTGTGATCCCTACCTGCCATGGATTTTACAGATCCTTGCCCCGAAGGGTAAACAAACACTTGTGAAAGATATCATCAGACCCTGAGAAACTGCAGCACAGATAAATGCAAAACAGATTCTGTCTTCATCTCCATGTTAACAGCCCCTCAACAGGGATTAGATGTGACCTTGCCTAGAAGTCTCCCAGAACACAGGATGGTTGAGGTTGCAAGGGACCTCTTGGAGGTCATCTTGTCCACCCGCCTTGTTCAAGCAAAGTCACCTAGAACAGGTTGTCCAGGACTGCGTCTGGATGGCTTCTGAATATCACCAAGGATGGAGACTCCGCAACTCTCTGGACAACCTGTACCACTGCCTGGTCACCCAAAAAAGTTTAAAAGTTTATGTTCAGACAGAACCTCCTGTGCTTCAGTTTGTGCCTCTTGTCCTTCACTGGACATCACTGAAATGAGCCCGGCTCTGTTTTCTTTGCCCCGCTCCCTTCAGACATTTATATACTTTGATGAGCTCCTCCCCAGCCTTCTCTTCTTGTGGCTTAACAGTCCCAGCTTCCTCAGCCTTTCCTCATATGAGAGATACTCCAGTCCTTTAATAATCTTAGCGGCCCTAGTCTCTCTCAGGTAGATAAAGGAATGAGGCACAGAGCTTGGTAGGCTGGCACTTCCCACTAGATTTCATGAGTTATGACTCCCTTCAGCAGAATTCCCTTCTTGAATAAAGGCAGAAACAGAAACAGACAGGGCATCACCTCCTTGATGGTCTTGACAATCTCAAACTCGGAGGTTGTGTGGAAGTCATAGCCTTCCTTCCGGAGATAGAGACGCAGGAAGCGTGAGACATCACGGCCAGCAATGTCAATCCGCATGATGGAGTGAGGCATGGCAAAGCCTTCATAGATGGGAACCGCATGGGTAACGCCATCCCCAGAGTCCAGCACCACTCCTGTAGTCCTCCCAGTTGCGTAGCTAGCAAAGGGGCAAACAACCAAGTCAGAACAAGCAATTCCAAGTGACCCCAAGCATGCGGCACATCCAGGCTCCACTCAGGGAGCAGAGATGTCACATGAACAGGGGCTAAAAAACCCCCCAAAACCCTAGTTCTCATCATAGTTCAGCAAATTCCTTATTACAGAAGTTAAAATTGCATTTCAGTTCTTGCTTTAAAAGGGGATAAGTCAGACATCAGTGTGGTCTTCCACATGTTTTTTTTTTGTTTCTGAAAAAATGGATTTCACAGCAACGTTTCACAAGCACAAACCAAAGATGAAAGACACTTACAGGCTAAGCACAGCTTGCATGGAGATGAATAGTGCTGGCACATTGAAGGTCTCAAAAAACACCTCAGCAGCACGCTCTCTGTTCTTGCGTGGGTTTAGGGGCGCTTCCGTCAGCAGCACAGGATGCTGGTAAAGAAAACAAGGAGCTGTGCTGCAATAACCAGAAGGCAGCTAGACATGTGTTCCTGAAAATTTCTGCTTATTTATTCACTTTAGGAACCACTGGTGCAAGAGGACAGGTAGAAAGGAGTAATTTCAGCTACTGAGATGTACTGGACTGTGAATAACCCCTATTAAGTGGGAAGACCAGCCGGGTTCTGGTCTAGCTACGAAGAAGTGTTCGGAAATCTACTCTGTGAGTGACCCTGTCCTGTGAAGGATAAACAAGATGACTCTCAGTGCCAAAAGTCAGCCAGATTAGCCAAAATACACAGATCCTAAAGAAAGGGTAAGCATACAATCTTAGCACAAGCAGGCAAAATATTCCTACTCCGCTTATACAACGTATTGCTCTCAGTCATTTAATAATTTTTTGGTCAGCTCTTTCCAGACCACAGGATTGTGGTTTTCTCCTTCCTCACTTCAAATCATGTCACTGCTGAGTGGATATGCCTGATGCACAGGCAGAACAGGAAAAGTCAGAAGCACTTGGCCTAGAGCGGAGTCATTAGAGAGAGCGGTAATAACAAAATCTGAAAATCAGATTTTCAGTCAGGCCAGAACATTAGATCTGGGGAGGAATTCTGCTTGGACATTCCTTGTGCAATATCTCCTGAGAAGTGAAAGCAGCTAACTTAACAGACACATTTAGAAAGAAAAGCAAAGGAAGAGTCCCAAATCTTTCCTGGAGCTTCCAAGGCTCCTGGTCGTATACACACATTGAATGATGCCTGTGGCATTACATAATGAGGTATCTCACCTCCTCTGAGAATGTCTGAAGCTGGTCTTTTGAATACACATACTGCCAAATGCGCTCCATGTCATTCCAGTCCTTCACTATGCCATGCTCCATTGGGTATCGGATCGAGAGGAGACCTCTGTGCTCCTGAGCAAACAGAAAGAACAACAGAGCTTACCTGTCAGCCTCAAACAATCACATCTCTGAGCATCATGACTATGATTTAATGTCAGGCACACTTTTTGATTCCACTAAAAGACAACTAGCATATAGGGAAAAAACTGAAAATTAATCACAAACATCTCTCCTGCAGAAGTATGAACAAGATTAAACAAGGCCTTTTTATACCAAGTAGGAAAGTCTGTCATTTTGCAGACTTGCACTGGCAAATTGCACATTCCGTCCTAACATTTTTCAAGCCAACATACAGACACCTATCAAATGGTATCTTTGTTGGTATCTACCAGCTCAGCACAATGTAACACATAACAGGGTGGTATTGGGGAAGGTAGTTCAGAGGGCTCATGAGAAACATGAGACCATGCGACTACATGCTGACAAAAGCAGAACTGTGGAAAGCAGGCTTCTTGCCCACACCAGGGGGATAAAAGGCAACCAAGTAGGGTCCATTTCTAAAGTTTCCACTTGAAAAGATGGGGATGTAACCATACAGACCTAGAAGTAGTCTAGAAAATAGAGGAGACATACAGAAGGACTTGGGAAAAAGGTCTGTGGTCAGTGGGCTGGCACAAGAATTTCATGAAGCTTCCCACTCCACCTTGGACACACTTAAAAGTGATAATCTATTCTGCTCTTCAGATCTATACATTGATATCACGGAACCACAGACCTTTTAAGCACAACTGCTACAGCCCCTCCTTACAGCAGCATACCAAGATATATGGAGAAATGCAGTATCCAGGTTTTCTTACCTCTGCCTTTGGACCAATGAAAATGTCCCCTTCTAAAGCACCAGCCATAACACGAACATGCTTTGGTCTGCCCACACTGGAACAGAAGCAAGAGTATAAATGCTTCTCGAACAAGAGAGCTCAGATGCACCCAGGGATTAACTACTTTGTGTTCCTCTCTCTCCTAACCAGTATTTTCTAAAGCAGTGGGTGAGTCTGGGGGCACTACCAGGTGCAGACAGACTCAGGTTTACTCTGAGCTAGTCTCAGAATTGGGGGCGAAGGGAACAGATTGCAGACAGTTCTGAATTGACAGGACACAAGCCAGCTGAGTCTGTCCACAGTTTCCCTAATGATTCAGGACTTATTTATTCCAACAATGCCCTAGGTGTACACAGCTAGACTAAGCAATGTTCTGAGCTCACAGAACCACATGGTGCTGCCTGACCTCAGGTAGGCTTCTCGGATTAGACAGATATAGTCCCGTGCCCCACTTCAGTATACAGAACACATTGCTCAGAACGCAAATACACTCATTAAAACCCCACCCCATTGAAAATAAAAGCCAGTCACTATTCAGAGTTGATGATCCAGTAGCCCTTCTTCCAGTAAAACTCACAGAAAACTTTGAAGGAAGTCTGGCAGGAATTAAAACGTCAGACAACCACCAAAAAAATATAGAGTTCTTCACACCTCTCATCCCAACTTTGTCTTTTTCCCTGCCTCTTTTCCTAATGTCTCAAGACTAAAGGATCCTCCAGCTTTGGTTGGGTGTTGAGCCTGGCAAAGTGATGTTATGTTTTATGCCACTCCCCCGAAAAATCTCAAAGTGCTTAATAGCCAAGATCCCCCTCTTCCTGATGCTTCTGTGCAGCAGGCACAAAAAGAATAACTCATTTCTCCAGTTACAGAACCGGACCGTTCTTACCCTCTACGTATCAAAGAACTGGCACATAAGAACTTACCGAGACCAGCAGAGTACTTACTAGTTTGGAAAGCAGTATTTCGGTATTTGATCGCCTGCAAAACCTGCTTTAATCACACCCGAACCCTGTGGAAACAACAAATAAATACATGAGGTTATCATTCATTCAGGCACCTTTGTAAGTTTTAAAGGAGTAGCAAGGTACATCAGCATTGCCAGATCCTTTCCTTTTTACTAGGAATAAAGCTCCATAGGGACTGATTCTCCAGGCAAGGTCAGGGATGGGAAGGTGCCGGCAGGCCAGATTGGCCACTAGAGGGGAGTAACTGGCACTCTCCCTGGCAGCGACACATCACACACGGCACAAACAACCGGGAGCGTCCTGGTACCGCTCTGCCAACACACCCAAATGCCACTCTCTACAGACAAGTACTTTTCTACCCAGTGGTATTGCTAAGGGTGCAGGAGGTTAAATCCAAGCTCTGCAGCTTTCTGTCGATCTTAAATACTCTCTGAGAGGAGGAGAGCACTCCAGAAAGCCGACCAAGAGCAACCAAACCCTGCCAGCTTCACGGGCCACTGCTAAAAGGGAGAGGATGAAGGCTGTAAGCATCTCAGAAGCACCAGATTTGGAAAGAATGGCAGGAGAGTGGATAAAGTCAGAGAAGGGAGTAGGAAAGGACTGTGCGAAACGGGTTGGAGTGGAGACTAGGGAGAAGATCAGGTGGTGGATAAACTAGCTAAAGCTAAGGAGGCTGGTCACAGAAATGCAGTCAGAAAAGACACTGGAAATGAACCCAGACTGGGGTCTGGACGAAACAAAGGTTCCAGTCAGACTGCAAGGGGAAAGGTTGGAGGCAGGAAGAGCGGCTGACAGGATAAGGCTTGTTTAGAAGAGACAAGGAAGAAGAGATTAGGTATGGCAGCCAGAAAGGCGCAAGATCCAGAAAGCCTTCTGTAACTTTCAAAGCAGCACAAGCAGCAAACACAGAGTGAGTAAAACCAGCCACAGGGAGGCCCTGGCAGGGAGTCAGAGCTGGGCATCTGGCCCCACAGCTCCCATTCCTGTCCATATCATCCACAGGCATCCTGGGAACCTCATCATCAACTTGGATCTTCGTTGACTCCTTCCCCTCCTCCACTTCCTCTCCCTGCACAAGGGAATGACATCTTGAAACAATGAGCAGCTTGCAGGAACACCCAAGTTTTGCTAAGGAGCGGATTTTCATAGGATCTCCTCAGATAAGCTGTTTCACTGGTAATCCCAGACAACCATGGGAGCAAGCTCTTGTGCAGAAAGAGGAGTAGTTCTGCTTTATCCCGTACTGGGAACAAAGCATGCAAGTTTGCACTGAAACCCGTGACATGCCTGTTCACTCTCAAGGGCTCTGCAGCAGGACTGCTGTTTTTGAAGCCAAAAAGACATTTGGGATGTCCCAGAGCATTTTAAAATGAGTAGTGACACAGTTCCTCCACCGCTTCCCCCTTGCCACCACCTCTGCGTGGGTCAGCATCACTGCTTTCACTCGGAGGCTGCGGCCAAACAAGTTGTTCTGGGCTCTGCCAGACAAGCTCTGGCTGCAGCGGTTTCTGATGGTGCCATCCCAGCTGCCTGCCCCGCTCCAGTGCCAGAAGTTACCAGCCAGAGCAGGCTCAGCAGAAAGGAATGCGGGGCGGCCCCAGCCTCTCCAGTTCACAGTCCGGCGCCTTATTCCCAAGCTACTGTCATCGACAGTTTCAGCTGCGGTGCCAGGCTTTGCGCTGAGCATGTGTGCTCTGCCACCAGGGCTGGGGCACTCCTGCCTTAAAACCGCCAGTCAGGTTTGCCGGGATGCATCTGTAAGATATGAGTATCAGGATCACTCTGCAAACCAGACCGAGCTAGTTATAAAAGATAAATCACCCAAATCCTGACAAACACCTGCAGCCAGGTTGGACCAAGGAGCACACCCAAGGCGGTGCTGGGCAGGACTAGTCCCTCCGGGCAAGAAGGACTCGGCTCCAGTTGCAACCCAAAGCCTGCACTAACTGGGATGGGTGTGACTAAGTGGCCTGCAAAGGGTTAAAAAGATTTGCCTTTAGACAGACTCTCTTCTGGCTATTCACTTCAAAGTGAAGCAAGGAATAAAACAAAAGCACTATTTTGTTTTCCCTTATCATAGCTTATAAACAACTCTATACCTGGAAAATAATACCATCCTTTGTCAAGCCTTCTAGCAAAAAAGTTGAATTAAACACAGTAACGTAACCACATCAGAATATTGTGCTTATTGAATATTTTATTCAAGGTAATGACTGATCTTGCTGCCAGCACAGTCTGCTGCTGGGAAGTGGTTTCAGGAGAACAATGATGCTCCTATTTTAACACAGAGATCGAAACTTCCTTGTGCCAGGCCAAAAATTACCTAGCGTATCCTGGTGAGATTCCCAGCAAGTTCTGCATTTTAAAATTTACAAATTGAAGTTCAAAGTTAACTGAATGTGTCAGTAGTTCAGAAATCCTGGCTGGAGTCAAAAGACGAGTGACTGTTTGGACGCACCAGTAGGATGGGACTTCAACACAGTTGTGCTTCCAAGAGCCTGGGAATAAACCGAGCCCAGCTGTTTGCTATCTCCGCACTACAAAGACCTGACAGCACTTTTTGACCTATTCAATTTTTCTTGAAAACACTTTACTTCTTTGAAGATATGTGGGCACTGAGTAAATCTATTTATTATAGCCCAGTTTGAGATTCCTATACAATGACAGGAAAAGGGTTAAATTTTGAAATAACCTTAGCTGATTCAGAAGGTTTAAAGTAAAGACCTGTTTTTTCACCTTCGTTTCAGATAAGCAAAAACACACGTATCCTCCTTTCTGCTAGAACCTTTGATTTATTAAAACTTAGAAGAATTTAAAAATTACCATCCCTCCACCTGTAACTATCTTGGCTAGGCTTTCATCCCTTTTTGTTTGTTTTTTTTTTTGNCCCCGATGACAAAGGGATTGCGGCCCGCGGGCCCTTCCCGCCCTCCCAGCTCCCGGGACGCGCGGCCGCCCGCACTCACGTTGTCTATCACGACGGGCTGGTTCGCTATCACGTCGTAGGACTCCATGGCGAGGAGCCGCCGCAGCCACCCGTCAGGGAGCAACAGCCCAGCCCTCGGCGGCGCATGCGCAGAGCGGCGGCGCGGCGCCGCCTGGGGGATGGATTCCTCCGGCCGCGGCGCCTGCTGGGAAATGCAGTCCGAACCCCCGCATGCGCGCACCGCGCGGCGCCTGGCGGGAAGGGGCGTCGGGAGCGGGGCATGCCGGGAGATGTAGTGCGGGGAGGGGGGCTGGGAAAAGGAAAGACAAAATGCGAAAATACCCACGGGCTGGGAACTGCCTTTTGGGGGGTGAAACCTGAGCGGGGTAACTGCACTTCCACCAAAAAGCACTAGAGTTCAGTCGGCTGATTTCCCGTTCAATAGATTTATTATTTTTCCCCTCCCCCCGCCCCCAATTTTTCTAATTGGAAAAAAAGTGATGACATCACCGTGTGCGGAGGGAAGCTGTCACTGATGAAAGCGTTTCACCATCCCGTCGTTTCATGGGCTCGCCCCCACCAGCTGCCGGTCGTAACGCGCTGGCTCGCCCGGGATTACCCGGTTCCTCTGCGTTTTTTGAGGCACGGCAGCCAGAAAAGAAGTGTCGGTACAAAGAATGCATACAATAGTACTAAATAACGTGTCCCCTCTTGTTTTCCTGTTTGCTGCGTGTTCTAAAAGCACTTTGAAGAACTGGTGACTGACAAAGGTGCTAAAACGAGATCTTTACTTGAAACTGAGCAACATCACTGCGTCTCGAAATCGGTGAAAATGAACTTCGCTGCCAGTCAGGGCGCACGAGGGCTGACTCAGAACTCGCCTATCTCCTCCTGCATCTTTCNCCTTTTTTAATCTGAGTGAAAAATAACAGACAGAAAAACTATGTGTCAAATGTAAGGGTCAAGGAAGATAAACACATGGAAAACTCTCAGGAGTACCTTGAAGTGACAGAACATGCCTCTTCCACCAGCTCTGTAGCTAGGCTGTTATTGATTCATTCATCTTTATGCATTTAGGACTCAAATTTAAATGGAAATCACCAAGAGAGGCAATATTCCATGTAGCACTTTTTATGGACAGCGTACATTTCATATTGTTTAGAATTATTTTATTAGATACATATTGTATAAGATCAAGAACAAACCAAAGACACAACAACCCTTACTGACAGCTCAGCTGTTTAAAATGCCACCACTTAAGGCTACAAAGCCAAATTTTATCCTCTTTTATGTAAACAGAGACAATTCCGTGGAGGTCAAGGAATTTGCACTTGCTTAGGCCACAGCTAAACCATGCCGCATATTTACACGTGCATTACATTCATCAGGGCTCCCAGACCACTTACTTCAGAGAGGGCTTGTTGGAATGGGAACACAAATGACTTACTGGACAAGAAAGAGTATTAAGGTTGCGCTGAGGTACAGCTCCAGCCTCTCGCTGCATATTACAAAACTCTCCCTGCTGAAAACATGCACCTAAGCATACTGTTTGGCAAGACAAAAAAACCGTCCTTGTTGAGTTTTTAGCTACCTACCTTAACGTCCCTTTGGGACATGCTGAGAAACTAGAGCGGGGCTGGGCGCAATTTTGGCTTGTTCACCAGCGCAGTACCTCACTGTCCCCTCCCGCTCACACACATAGGTGAGACGGGATAACGTTCAGCCTTGAAAAGCTGCCCGCGGCTCTCTGAGGAGAAGCAGTAATGAGGCAGCAGGAACAGCAGTACCTGGTCTGTGCAGCTCCACTTCCCATCGTGCCTGAACTCAGAAGAGTACCAAAAATGCAGTGTCACCACATGGCTCCTCGGCCGACAGCCTGCCAGTGTTAAAGGCAGGTGTCACAACTGCTTCTTTCTACTTCTCGTACAAGGCAAGAAGGGAGGCAACTCATTTATCAGAGAGGCAAGAAGAAGAATTAGACTTTATAAGACCAGCTGATAAAAATGAGAGAAGCAACGGAGTTAGCTGCTGGCACATGAGCCCTTCTTCAGGTCTGAAGCAGTGGCAGCAATCGTTGCGCTAAATAACAAAAGGACAGGCTGAAAGTAGATATAGGCTGCAATTATACGACTCCAGCACAACAAACTCATCCTCACAGTACCGGAGTGCCTGGAAATAACTTTAATGGTTAGCTGATCACTCAACAACACAGCAGGGTCAGTGCTACTCCAGCCATTTCTAAGAATAATTAGCTGAACTTATTCTTTTATGTCGCCAATATAGAAGATAACGTATTTTTCACCACATAGTCAATTCTACTGCTTAATCACCTTTTCCATTAGATATTTTCCTTCAATGTCTAATCTAAATCTCTCTGCTGTGATTCCAGGGGATGAAACAAAACCAAAACCGCATCAGAGAGCTCAAGTTGTAGAGAGGAAATTGGTTCAATGTTGGTTCTTTATCAATAATAAAGAAGGGGTCAGAATAATAACTGGCTTGATCAGAGAAGACCTACAATAAGCGAGCTTATGGGGAAAAAAAGGCAATAGGCTGAGAAGTGCTAGGCTAGCAAGTCCACACATCCCATGGCAAAAAGGTTCAGCAGAAATTAAGGTGATGGAGAAAGAAGGGAGCACAACACTGACCCTCTGAAACGCCAAAATCTGAATCCCTGGCAGCAGAGGTCAGAAGAGAGGAACGTGAATTCGTGACTCACTACACTGAAGGAGGCTCCCTCCAAGACCTCCCACCCCTTCCTGGATGGTCCTTTCTCCCGGGAGGCCAGCATAGATGTGGCTGACCAGAACTGGGCCCAGTGGTATCTCAGTGAGGCATACAACCGCTCTTGTTCAGCCCGAGCTGAGCCATTGCCCACATAGGTTGAAGGTCTGCTTTGAGCTACGGCGGAGCATTATCAGCGAGCAGCAGCCATCTGCGACACCACACCCCGCTGCCGAATTACAGCTGATGCAACCCGCGCCGGGAGCAGTTCCTTCAGGAGCTCTGCCTGCCGCGGGCTCCGGCCGGGGAACCCATGCCTTGGGTGCCGTCACCCCCTCGCTGGGACCGCTGGGCGGAGGCGGCTGGCCCTGGGGGGCGGCCATGCCCCTTCCGCTGGGCCTGTGACGGGGTGGGGGGGATGCCGGCTGCAGGGTGTCACCTCCAGCTTGGTCCCACAGAGAGGAGCGGCCACCCCAAGGCACGCCGGGAGTCCGGCCATGGCCGGGCCCGCCCGCCCCCATTGTCCCCCAGGCACAAAGAGGGACAGGGCGGGGCCGGGGGCGCAGCCCGGCCTGACGGACAGCTCGAGCAGCCAATGAGGACAGGTGTTCTCCGCGAGGGCGGGGCGGGAGGCACCCCGCCTCGGCAGGTAACGGCGGGCCGCCCCCGCTGACTGACAGCCACCCCAGCCAATAGGGTCGCCCCGCCCCTCCCAGCCAGCAGGCACCTCGGCGGCAGCGGGGGCCGCTCCTCACCAGCCAGGGGCAGCGGCCCTGCGGCGGGTGACAGGCAGGCACCTCAGCCAATCGCGGTGCGCCGACGGCGGCGGCCCCGCCCCCGGCGGCGGCCTGCGAGGACGCAGCGTTACGGCGCCGTACGAGGGCCCGAGGCGGCGGCCAGGCCGGCGGA